>CM052271.1:178865-200808 GCA_028455795.1 Lasioglossum marginatum | reverse complement strand
TTATCTATTGCATGCGCCCACGTTTCTCGTTTTAAATCTTACAAGTATTTTCACAGCTATTAAAAATTCACAATCACAAATTTTCAGGACTATCTGTATGGGGCTAGGAAAAATTACAATATTTTATACTTTTTAGTCTGTCTTAAAAACGTGATATATTAAAAATTTTTTTTAATTTAAATAATTATTTTCTGCTTTTTAGACGAACAGACAGACAAGAAAGCGAGTTAATATTGCATTGTAATCCAGTTCTGAGCTATGTTTAAAATTTCAAGTCTCTAGCTCATCGGGAAGTTAGTTTAAAATCAATTGCAAAATTTGTACCGAACAGACAGATAGACAAGAAAGCGAGTTAATAAAAACGTGGTAAAACAGAAAACACATTTAAAGAACTTGAAAATGCTGTTGTATTATTTTTATCTGATTATAATTATAATTATCTTCCAATTAATGCAGACAATTTTGATTTTGCATAAAAATCCCCAGTCTTTTATTATCATTTACATCTTAAGAAGAGTCATGACGCATTTTAAAAGAGAGATTGTGTTCCCTTTAATTTTGATGAATACATTCGTGTTTTACGTTTCCCCGTGTCATTAACACGCGCGGCTCAATGACTACAAAGACGCGATCGACATAAAATTGCTGTTTCCGTTCTCTTTCATTTTCCCTGATTTTTATACCGTGAATATCGCAATGCAATAAAATGATGCATCATTTATTATCTCCTACATCGTTGAACATATCTGATTTTTACCTGTATCACTAATAACATAATCAATTGAACAAGAACAGTGTCACAGTGAATGTTTTGCTGATTGTAAAGCGTAAAGCCTCCGCTTTTTGGAAAAAGGTTCGTACATCCTGTAGAATAATGAATACTGCTTTCGAACATTTTTTGGCGACGGTAAACCTTGCAAGTTCAATAAAACAGCCGAAAAAAATCGTACAGTAAATTTTAAAAAAATTTAATCAAGACAACACTCTGATCTTCAAATCCGCGTTGGTTTTAGTCCCCAGAAAAATTCTTTAATGTCACCACGGTCATTTGCATTTGAAACTTTTTCGAAAGGAAGTATTTCTGCTTTTTGACCATCCCGTGTAATGCAGAAATTTTTTTGAAAGACTTAACCAAGGGCTCTGTAAAGCAGATATTTCACGCGTTAAAATGAGTCTAGACTGATTCCTGTACAATTTTGCTTCAAGAAGTTACACCAGTTTAAACGTCACCGATTCGTCGATGAAGTGCTCCTTCAATTTCGCATGCCAGTGTATCTTCGGAACACAAGATTAGTTTCTACTTGAAGTGATTTGCTCGAGCAAAATGCCAGTGATATTATCATAGACAGAGTCAGTTGATAGAGGAAAGACTGAGGTAGGAGGAGAGGCGAACACGACAAACAGATTCCAGAGTCTATGTGCACGAGCAAGTTTCACCGAGGATGTGCACGCATCAGACAAGATCAAGCAGCGGTGACAATGCAAGAAACTTAATTAGGAAAAGTTGCGAGTACGTTATCGCGACGCTACGCGTTCTGATCGCGTCAATGTACAGCATATGTATAGTCGCGAATAGAGACGCGTTTCGGGAACGTCTGAAAAATCAGCGAATTTCACGGCAGTCTCGTTGGGAGGTATTAACCTACAATATAAACTTTCGGCCCTTTTCCTCGACAATTTTAATGAACTTTAATTCTTTTGCGAAACGATATACAGTTTCGTCGTTATCGGATCCACCCTGACGAAGCTGGTTAATTGAAAAATGTATCCCTGAATTCTCATTCTCTCTTTCCAGAAAAATTTAGTGGTACGTATCTTTCATGATCTTGTGAAATTGTTTGTCGATGTCGATTCGTGTACAAGCTTGCGAGGCACAAGTCAACCCGAATAAATATTGTGAGGTGTACATATTAATTTGTAGAATTTAATAGACTGCAGATTTGCATGCAAAACAAAAATTGTAGGCGTTAATTGCAACATTTACTTTTAATTTCGTACTTGAAAGAAATTTATCTTACAGCACAATTAACCAGTTAACTGTGACGACCTCTTTTCAGAGCGCGCACCTACAGCGACTCCCACTAATATTCGGACACTCTTAAAAAGACCTTTTTTAATATTGTACTATACGATCTGAACTTTTTTTGGGAAGCTAGAGCAATTAGTTTGCTACAGGATGTGAAAAAATTTTTTTCAAAAGTTGCAATTGATCCGAATTGTAGAAAAAATACTAAAAGTTGCATTTTACAACTTTTTTATGTGGGTCTATATTGAAAATTTAAAAAATACGTTTTGTAGATCTGTGTCAATTATATGTACTGTGAAAGTTTCATCAGAATCGGTTGATGCGGAAAAAAACATCAATCATTGAAAGATGTAAGAATCCTTAGATTTATTGCAGTTATAGGCCGAAAATCCTGAAAATCTGCAATTTTTAACATCTTTGAAACGTTTGTAGCTCATTGCAATGTCGACCGATTTTGACGACATTTTCAGAATATGTTTAATTGACACAGATCTACAAAAATTTGTTAAATTTTCAATATAGGCCCACATAAAAAAGTTGTAAAATGCAACTTTTAGTATTTTCTCTGCAATTCCGACCAATTGCAATTTCTGGAAAAATTTCTTTTCGCATCCTAGTAAGCTAATTGCTCTTGCTTCCCAAAAAAATTCAAATCTTATGGTCCAATATTAAAAATGTTGTCGTCTTTATAAAAGTGTCCGAATATTAGTGGGAGTCACTGTATATGTGTCGCGAAAATCAAGCGATGACGCCAGTGCATACGGGGATGCATGATACCATCTCAAATTATTTACACTTTGTATTTGTTCGTTTTATTTCGTCTTGACCTCCAAATATTCTAAACATATTGAAATTTACGAATACATTTTAGTTTTCGCTAAAATTACAATTTAAATAGCCAATGGTAACTAAATTTTATGCAACGAGTATACTCGTCATGACACAAAATACTGCACAAAATACTCTCCATGACGAGTATACTCGTCAATCACAGCTAACTGGTTAAGAAGAATCTGGATGAAGAAAGTTATTCAACCTTAATTAAATTATTACTTCATTATAAAACACTAATGGCATAAATTATTACTTCATTATAAAACACTAATGGCAAAAATGAGTAGATACAATCCAAAACAGTAAAACCACTGTTATTTCTGACATATTAAAATGATTACGGAAAAAAATAAGTGTATATGTAACTGCAGTAGTAATGAATGCAATTTTTATTTTCCATAAAAATTCGCATTCTACATATTTTCCGATTCTACTTCATTTGGTCTTCAGGATGTTTTTGTTCCCGACTCAGCGTCTCAAAGCGTCCTCGGCATTTTCCGTGTAAGTAAATTGTGTTGACGAGGGGCGCGTTGTTTTCTCGAAAACGATTTCTCGGGAAAGAAGTGGTAAGCCTCTGGCACCAAGGACTTCAGGTTAATTGCCGTAATCTTTTCATTGGAAGTTCTTACAGGTCGCGGGGAAGACTAATAGCATGAAAGTTGACCTGGATTCCCGTCCTGTTGCCAGAATTGATGTAACATGTAACTAATCGCGCGAGGTTCGCGCCCGACCGCGATAAGTCCGCCTGATCAAACTGGACGGCTGGAACCTGCGTTTATGAACTATTGTTCGAATTAATTCACCGGGATCCATTGGCCACCGCAGCGATTTTCATTCCGTTTGACGCCGATCATTCGATCACATTGGTCCCGAATCGTATCGTTGAGTTTAATCTCTTTCACAATAACATTGACTACTTAATGAACATAGCGATATTTTCTGGACCACTTTTATGACTGCGGGTTTTACACAATTATGGCAAAAATGGATGGCCGTAATTTCAAATGATAAAAAGATTATTACCACTTAATAAATCTACTAAAAAGAGAAATACCTATTTGGTTCCTGTGTCTTGCAAATTAAGGAACACAATTTTTATTTTGCATTATTGTGGTATTTTTTCCCAATAAGATTAAAATATGTAAAAAGTAATATTTTTACATTTACAACGCATTCACGTCGTGTGTAACCGTTTTGTGACCATATGTATTTTATTTCGAAGTTTAGGAGAGGGTTTGTTGCATTTAATGGAATGTTATAACTGGACCTGCAGCAATAATTCAACGCTTATGCCACCAAAAATATTCTACAACGTTCAATAATTTTTTCGAAAACAAAGCGTCATTTGAAGAAATAATACTCGCATTCTTTACTGATTTTTCAAAATTGGAAAAATAAAAATTGATTTTTATGTTATTTAATAAATTGTTTTCTTCTTCTAATGATGTTAGTAAGCTGAAGTTAATGCATTGATGCTCTCCCAGATAGCACCGGACGTCCATTGGACGTCCGTTTCTTGTCCAATTTACGTCCAAACGTCTGATGTAGCGGACGTCCCTGGGATGTCCGATGGACTTAAATTCCGGACGTCCTATGGACATCCGTTTTTTACGTCTTAAGAACGTCCGTGTGATCTCAATTTCGGATGTCCCTGGGACATCCATTTTTTCCATCTCTGGGACTTTTGTGGGACTTGAATTTCGGACGTCCCAATTAACAATTGCATCATTTCTTTAAATAGAAATGCATATTTTTGTTGCATTATTCGATTCCTCTGTTCATTCTACGTCAAAAATTATTAGGGTACCATGGCAAAAGATAGGTTTTGAAAATATCTAGAGAATAAATAATTTTTTTGCCATGGTACCCTAATAATTTTTTACGTAGAATGAACAGAGGAATCGAATAATGCAACAAAAAATATGCATTTCTATTTAAAGAAATGATGCAAATGTTAATTGCACATGCACAGTTGCACCTAAAAAAAATCTAAGAGCCTACGAATGTAGCGCTCTTCGAACCATTTATCTTTCTCTTTTGATACTTTTTCGTAAATTTATTAATAACGGAGTTATGGCCTGAAACAATTTGCGTGAAACACCCTGCAATTTCTAATGTTTTATACCAGTAAATAACGTAATGTGATATATCGTTGAATGCCTCTCGAAAAATGCTATCGTGATACGACAAAAAAAGTATATGGTTCCATTTAAAAAACTTATTTTGACTTTGAAATCCCCCCCCCCATTCCAGTCCCGAAAAAATTACACCATATGATTCGTCCCATCATACTGAACAATTTTTATAAACAAATTTTTTTCATAACTTCAGTACGTCACGAGATATTTCCGTTCTTAAATAAACGAATATTTATTTATTTATACATTTATTTATATACATATCGGGGGGCGTACAAATAAGCTTACGTGACAGGTGAGCAGAGTCAGAGTCAGAGTTAACTTGACCGTCGGGTCGCATCACCATGCATTTACGTGAAGTGAGGTTAGTTTAGCACATGCTTGTGCATGTGTTTGGAATACAGTATTTTAATTAATAAAATGCGTGTGTGAGTGATTCGATAACTTCAGCCACTTGTCAGAATTGTGTTGGTGAAACTTGTCACTGCCATTTCAGGTAAGTTATTATTTTATATTTATTTTCAGTCATGAAACATGACTGGCAAAAGGAAAATACAAAAATATTATTAGGTTGAAGAGAAAATTCTATCGTATTTTAAAGAAAACATGAATCAATTTATAAAAATACATGTTTAATATTATTCAATGATATAATTTCCATTATTTGTGACAATGTAATAATATGTTGCTATTTTTCATATAACCTGTCAATTCCTGTTTTCCAATAACTCGCTATTGTGTTGGTGAAACTTGTCACTTGTAAGTTTTTATTTTATATTTATTTTTAGTCATTGAAACATTACTGGCAAAAAGAAAATACAAAATTATAATTAGGTTGGAGGGAAAATTCTATCGTATTTCAACACTAAACCTACCAACACTGGTCAAAATGGCTGGTGCCAGGTTTTTTATTTTACAATTAGAAAAGTAATAAAACTGATTTCATAAGAAACGACTGTATAGATATTTTTAGTAGTGCGCGTATTACAATAGGAGCCGCACAAAGTCTAAATAAAATCAATCTTGTCATTTTTATAAGGGAACATGTACCAGTTACTTTTGAGGCTCGGTAAAATCTTCCCGTTTAATGGACAATGCTTCTCACCAAGAAGTTCTAATTTTCAGATGCAGCAAAGATATCGAAAACACAGAAAGTATCTAACTATGTACCTACTACATATGTACCTAATCTATGTGTTTGTAATATATGAAATTGTGGTGAAATTAAAATTAAAATTAAATTTTAATGTTCTATAAAAACGTCGTGTAAATGTCCTTTTAACGTTCTGAATATGTCCAGCTATACGTTCCAGGAACGTCCAAATAAAGTCTGTATGTCCCAGATATGTCCTAGATACGTGCCAGATAGTTCTAGATAAGTCCCAGATACGTGCCAGATAGTTCTAGATAAGTCCCAGATACGTCCCAGATAGATCCGAACGGGATGTCCTATGTACATCCCACTTTCTAATTGGGACCTCTGTCGGACTTCCCTGGGAAGCCCAGATACGTCTGGGATATATCTCGGACATACGGACATTATTCGGACATCCCTGGGACGTACAGAGGTCCAATACGGACGTCAAGCTTGTTATATGTACATACTATTATATGTATGATACATATAATATTTTAATAAAGAATATACAGTACATACTGCTAAGCGCTCACAAGAAGGTCCCCGGGAGGGCACAGAGGCAAGAGGGGTCTATCGTTCTGCATAGTCGTAGTAGTAGTTTGTGTGATCGTTCCGGCCAATAGAAGACGCGCTCCTTCCAAACTAACCAATCGGGCGCGCATTCTTGCCTATGTCACCGTATTCCTGCCAGGGACCTTCTTGTGAGCGCTCAGCAATACGTACATGTTTAAAGTCGGATGAACGAAATCGTGCCAGATGACGGCACCAATTACGTCCCCTTATACGTGTAATTGTCTACAATTCTTACAATTCAGATGACACTTCCACTCTTTTTCGTCATAGGGTAAATATATCTATTACTGCGGGTGTACGTTTTACTGCGGTATTTTTTCCCAATGAGATTAAAATACGCAAGAATAAATATTTTGCTGAATAAATTTGTACAATTCAATGAGATTGTATTCTGGTTGGCGAAGCACACAAAATTGTCAAAATCATTCTCGTATTTTATAATCTCTGGATTTGGTGCAGTAATCGGTACAGTTACCCTAATCTATTTATGACAAAGAAATTATTTATTTTGAAACAGTAAGGACATTAGAAGAATTGAAAAATGATATTGTATTATTTTCAGCCCATTAAACATATTAACACGTTCGCTATTGTTGTCGCAGGCATGTGTCTTCCACAATCCCGGATTGTATGTAAAGTTAGTCAAGTGAATTTCATACACTTTGTTAGCTAAAGTACATAGTATAATATTTCGAGATTCTATGGCTTTCTTCTGCTGAATTCTTTCAATATTTCATGAAGGAGATGCATTGCATTCCATAAAACATTTTAATAATGCAGATGAGCAACGAAAGGCATGCGAACCTGTTGAAAGAAGAAATAACTTTCTATTTCACTGCAGTGTATCACGAAATGAAACATAAAACAATATGTTTTTGGATCGTCGAACGAGGTTTATTTAATCGAATAGATGATGAATAACGCTATTATTGTACATTACGATTTTATTTATCTCCAAACGCATCGTGTTCGGTATATGTGTCAACGAGCAACAGAAAAATGCTTGCTTTAAGAATTATCTTTAGAAATGATTGAAAGCAATTGTTATTGGAATTTCATTTAAACAGAATGAATTTCAAAACTGTGATATACCGAAGCCATTAAAAAGCTGATGGATTAAGATCACTTTGGTTGAAAACTGTGACGTACTTGGGACAGCTGCATTTTTTAACAGTACAACTACCGCATGACCGATACTGAACTTTCGAAATTGTTTGTTCTGATTGAGATTTTTAACAATGCCTGTTGTGATGAATGTCTATTTTCAATTCTTTTTAGGTTGCACGAGATGCGGTCACGATCAACGAAGTACGAAATCTTCGAAAGCGTGATTAATGAGTCCCAACAGTTTCCGTCCCATTAAATAAATTGCTCTGCCTTCCTTCGGTTGCAACAAAAAATTAACAGTCTATATTCGCGCGGCTGGCGTATCCGGCGTTTAGGGTACAACAGAAGATTTTTGTGGAAAAGCATTCATCCGAGACGAAATGAAAAATCGTCAAAGCGTGGGCACTTTGTGCGCGAGTTCGAGCCTGTGTTGGTCCTGCTCCTTGAAGAACGCTTTTCTCAGTAGCGAATCGGCGCCGAAAACCCAAACGTCCTTCTTTTTCCAGAGTGCCGTCGGAAATGTCATTGGTCAAGGCGACCGGGACGAATTTCCAGGCTCGAATCGATATTTCAACAAAAGAATACCACCGGGCCAGCGCATTATCGCCCGCGGAAAAAAACGCTCGCAAATGGAACAATTTTCCTGTCAAACCGTCGTTCGGATAAGGATATAAGCAAAACAAATGCTTGAGGAACAACAAATAGGAAGGTAAATCCGTGTATTACGATTTCCCAAAAATTTCTTTCTCCATGCGTACGTTTAATATTTTTCATGAGGAATAATTCAACAAATTCATTTTGTCATTATATATTACAAAAGAATGGCTAAAAATTTGGACAGTTTACTCCGTAAACTTAATGTTAAATAATTTGTTCATTAATGTTTTATTCCTTAAATTATCATGAAATATCCAATTTACTTTGCGCTCAGTTTTACGAGAAAAGTAATCGAGGGAACTTTGTAATTTAATGTATTTAAATGGAATATTTTAAATTGAACCTCCATTTTTGAATAGTTTAACAAATGAAAAAATAAAAATATTCGAGAGACTAGCTGCAACAATTGGAAATTTTGTGAAATATTCTGATTAACTTTCTGTTTTATTTTGGCAAGAGAAAGGGTCAAGAAAGATATATAATTTATTTAGATGGAGCGTACAAAATGCAAATGTTAGGCCGCTATTAGACCAAACCACCAGACGAAAATCATGAGAGAGCCACAAAGAGCGCAATATCTCGCGTCGAAATAGATGCATCGGATTCGCTTTAAAAACACGATTTCTACAATAGCGTCGGCACTAATGGAACTGACAAGGAGGAAGTAATAGTAGTCCACATAAGCGGAACGGATCGCAGCACAGCGGTCTGAAGTTGCAGTGTCAGGAGCACGTGTGCATGACCGACTTTCCAGCTGATTTTCTTGAAAAAGATACCATGCACTCTGACATGCAACCATTTCTCTTCTAATTGAACTTGCGCCGCTTCGATCCGATCTGAAAACTCACCACTGGCCCTCGTAACCAGATTTCTCATTTTTATTTCATGAAACCCGCTGCCATTTATAACCAAAGCTTGCATTTTTGTTTGCTGTAATTCTTTATAGCTTGGAACCAAAGTTTCCATTTTTATTTGTTAGATTTATGTACAAATCTCATTGCGTGCATTCCTGATTCAATATGTATATTGGGTTATAACAATTCATGCGGTTACTTGTATACTGCAAATGCAAAACAAAAATAAGTCAATTTCAAGAAGAAGAAATTCAATTTTAAAAACTTATTTTTCTATTAATTTTAAGATCATCTAATACCTTTACAGTTATCATAAATATAATACATAAAATCCGCAGTATAATTTTCTTTTTATTTATTAACACAGTCGAGAATTACCTTCTATCGATTCCGAATGTTTTCGAAATTATTTCATTCAAAATTGGAATGTAGTTCCAAACGAACGAGGTAATGTTACAATCCAATAGCATGTGAGCCTGCTTTCGGGATGAAAAATGGAAATCCGGACTTCTAGAATTCCGAAAATAAAAATTTGCTGGCCCAGTGAATTTATAAACTCAATTTACGGTTGCATAAATTTTGCAGCAGAACTGCGAGCGGTTTTGGAATTAATATCGAACGACACTTTCCGAAGTGAAATTGTCAAACTCAATCACGAGGCCCGTTGATTTTACAGTAGTTCGGACTACGAGAACTAGGGAATTAAAATTCACGGCCACTTCCGAAATGAAATTTACGAATGCAATTTCTAATTAACAATGATTTGACGGTGGTCGAAACTACGAAGATTTCGGTGTGTCGAATTAATCGACATTTCGGAAACGAAACTTACGAACCGAGCTTTTCCAACATAGTCGTTTGAACTGCGAGGATTCTCGAATTAAAACTCGTTCACACTTGTGAAACAAAGTTATGAGATTCGATTCATTTTGCAGTGATCTGAATCGCGAATCTCTGATCTGACAAACTCGTTTATGAGTCTGAAGCGAAATTTATGATATCTGCAATAATTTTACGGTAATTACGAGTTTAATACTTTGAGCTGAATTCAAACATTTTTTGACTGTGTAAGCCTTCGATTTTTTATACGGAAATATTTGTTCCCATTTAACTCTAAAGTGATACAATGTTTACTCAAATTACGAAGTATAGTACTAAGACCTTTCTAAAACCCTGTATAAATTTTCTCGGATAACTTTAGGTAAATAATTTGAGACTCATGTTCTAAGGGGCAGTGGGGAAAGTATACAGAAACCTTGTTGGTGTCAGTAGAGGCCCCAGTATATCAGGGTTCGACAATATTCTCAAATTTTTGAGTAACGATCTGCTTATTTGTTATGTTAAAACAGAATTTGTTGTGTCGAATTCACAATTCTTGTTCCAACTGTAGGACAGAATTTATCGAGTCAATTTCAAAATTATTGTTCTCACTTGATACCCGAATTTATTCAATGGAATCCTAAATTATTATTCATATTTTAAAACAGAATTGATCGCGTCTTTAAAATTATTGTTCTCACTTTAGCTCAATAAATTCTGTTCTAAAGTAAAACCAGTAATTTTCAATTCAACTCGATAAATTTTATTTCACATAAAAATTTGCAGTCTAATTGATAAATTTAAGGAAAGCTGCTTAGGTCCTAATAATTTATTTAAAGATTCAAGTTGAAGGAATATATTAAAAGTAGACTTGAAGATATTGTTTTTCAGTCTCGAAAGAGTCAAGGTGTACTTGTTTCTTGTAAATTAGAAGGTATCTCGTTCAGAATGTCCTGTAAGTGATCGAGGCATCGGCATATTCGCATTCGGCCGAATGATAGATTAGTTAGCGTTCGCCCTCACGACCATAAATCAGATGCTGCTACTACGAAGGGTGCGGCGGAGACATTTTGGTCTCAATCTCGGGCTTCTCAAGGTCCGTTTAGTTTAGCCAGGTCCGGCCAGTATACCAATGCTTAAGGATACGGAGTCCGGCATCGGCAGTTCGGCCCGACATCTCAACGAAATTTCGTTTCGTGTCGGCCCGGACATCTCGGTTGCCGGAACCCTGCTGTGCGTGGCACAAAAAAAAAGGTTTTTATGGGCTCCACAACTCCTTAGGCAATTCTGGCCTCAATTTCTGGCCGGACAGTCACAGGCATCCGAAATTCTGAACTGTGACGTTCTGGCTAAACTAAACGGACCTTTGGAGGTTGACGCGATTTTCCGCGATTCTCGAGGATGGACGAGAACTTCCGGTGCGGAGATAGGAAAATGGAGGTCGCGGTCTGTCCCGGTGAGATGGCGTCGTAAAAGGTTAAACGATGATCTTGCTGTATCATCTCTAATTCTGCTTGGTGAATTCTGCCGGAGAATTAATGCGGTTAGGGAAATTCTATATCGGGGATTCTTTTTTATTAGGCTTGAGATTGCATGAGATTCATCTCGGCTAGAGGTATAATTGCAATCTACACTTTTCTAAATAAGCCTCAGAAAAATGTATATATATATATATATGTGTGAACAACTGTCGACGAATTTTAATTTATTAATACCATCGAGACACTGTCTCTTGCATCCATTTTTGAAAGTCTTTCAGCAAAATGCAAACACGTCAACAACAGTGCACAAATTTTAATTTTTTAGTATTGTTGAGACATTATTTCTTGCGTCTACCTTTAAATGGTGAAATTTTTATTTTTTAAGAACGTTTTAGTCGTATAATATTTGTTAACGTAGCCTTATCTCTTTTTTGAAGTAATTTCCGTATAGCATTTCAAAAAAATTTTTTTCATAGGAAATGGAAATTTTCAGAATTTTTAAAATGTAATTATATTTTAGATTTCACAATATTCCAGCTGGTGTCGAGACGAATTCAACGACCTATTGTACTACATATAACTCTAAACCCTGCACGTGAACCTGCGAACGTGTTAAAGTGGGAAGAATAATTTTGAATTGAATGAATTCTGTCTTACAGGGAGAACGATAATTTCGGTTCATTTCATGGCTGTGAGGGATTTCGACGGTTCGGTAGGGGGTTGTGTATCGTCTTGACGGAGGTTAAGCGTGCAAGGGCCTCTGTCGAATCGATTCGAGGAGTGGAGGGCCTGTACACACTGCAATGCCGTAACTTCCTCGAGAAGAAAGATATCACGAGTCGGAACCACTGCCGGCGTCGAGCAGGAAAAGATGGGAATTAGAAAGAGGGAAAAGGTGATGAGAGTAGGCACGACGAAGCAGAGAGAAGCACGAGGAAGAAGAGAGAAGCACGAGGAGAAGCGCCGCGCAGCGCCCGGATTGCAGAGAGCATCATTCAACGAATGAACGGACGGACGTCCTATTAGCCTTTAATTTTTCGATTGCTTCCCAGTCGCGACGCTGATATTAACCCGAGAAGCGCCGAGATGCACCTCGTCATTCCTTCAGATCTGCCTCTTTCTCGAAAAACTACAATTCGAGACTGACAAAATTTGTCTGATGCTTGTAAGTAGACTGCTGATTTTATGCATTTATGACGAAGAAAAGTAGAAGTGTAATTTAAATTGTAAGAATATTAATGCATCAGCTTCAGCTTACTAAAATCATTAAAAGAAGAAAAAGATTCGGTAATTGATTAGAAAGTACCACTCCTCTCCGATTTTGATAAAATTTAAATATGTTATGCAGCTACACATTATGAACAACTTTTTCCTTTTCCAATATAGGGGGGTCGCTTTTAGTTTTCGAGATATTCGCAAAAAGCTATTGCTAATACTGTATTGAATTTTCCGTATTCTTGCACGCTCCGTGGCAACCTCAGGCTGCTCCGGCGCGGGGTCTGTTTACTTTTTTTTGTAAACACGTTGTGGGAATGAGAGAAAAAACAGGGTGTCACTCTGGTCATACATATATAGGGTGAGCTTTCAATTTTTAAAGACTGCTCCTGGATTTTTGTACGTGTGGTCGGGCCGGCCCACAGTGTCACGAAATGCCTGTTTTTTGGACAAAAATCTATAACTTTTGTTCTGCTTATGATAGAGACATGAAACAAAGTGGTTTTTTTTTATATATATTGAAAGCAATCTCAATATGATATTATTATAAATATTGTCATTTATTTAGACATTGAAAAACTATATTTATAAACAAAATTTTGTTTTATTGCTGATTTTCAGTAGATGAATGCTCAATTCAGTTCTTCCGAAACTGAAACTTCGTTTTAAACTCTAATAACATTCGCCACCTTGACACACGTACACTACCACGGGTGTATAGGAGTAGTCTTTCAAAATTGAAAGCTCATCCTATATATGTATCACCTTATAAAGAGTGAGACAGAGTTTTCTATCTCAACCCTACGTGTCTAAAAAAAAATTTAAATAAATAAAAATTTCTAATATAGCACGTTTTTAAGACGGACTAAAAAGTATAAAATAATTTTTCCTAGCGCCATACAGATAGTCCTGAGAATTTGTCTTGCGCCCCACGTTTTTCGTTTTCAATCTTACAAGTATTTTCATAGCTATTAAATATTTACAATCACAAATTTTCAGGACTATCTGTATAGGGCTAGGAAAAATTATTGTATACTTTTTAGTCCGTCTTAAAAACGTGCTATATTAGAAATTTTTATTTATTTAAATTTTTTTTTAAACACGTTGTAGAGTTAAGAGAGAAAACAGTGTCTCACTCTATATAAGGTGATACATATATAGGATGAGCTTTCAATTTTGAAAGACTACTCCTGTACACCCGTGGTAGTGTACGTGTGTCAAGGTGGCGAATGTTATAAGAGTTTAAAACGAAGTTTCAGTTTCGGAAGAACTGAATTGAGCATTCATCTACTGAAAATCAGCAATAAAACAAAATTTTGTTTATAAAAATAGTTTTTCAATGTCTAAATAAATGACAATATTTATAATAATATCATATTGAGATTGCTTTCAATATATATAAAAAAAACCACTTTGTTTCATGTCTCTATCATAAGCAGAACAAAAGTTATAGATTTTTGTCCAAAAAACAGGCATTTCGTGACAATTCTTCAAACTGCTCAATTCAGTTCTTCCGAAACTGAAACTTCGTTTTAAACTCTAATAACATTCGCCACCTTGACACACGTACACTACCACGGGTGTATAGGAGCAGTCTTTAAAAATTGAAAGCTCACCCTATATATGTATGACCAGAGTGACACCCTGTTTTTTCTCTCATCCCCACAACGTGTTTACAAAAAAAAGTAAACAGACCCCGCGCCGGAGCAGCCTGAGGTTGCCACGGAGCGTGCAAGAATACGGAAAATTCAATACAATATTAGCAATAGCTTTTTGCGAATATCTCGAAAACTAAAAGCGACCCCCCTATATTGGAAAAGGAAAAAGTTGTTCATAATGTGTAGCTGCATAACATATTTAAATTTTATCAACATCGGAGAGGAGTGGTACTTTCTAAATAATTACCAAAGATTCATTAAATAACTTAAAGATCAATTTTTATTTTTTCAATTTTGAAAAATCGATGAAAAATGCGAGTTTTATTTCTTTAGTTGACGCTTATGTGACTACCAATTATTGAACGTTGTAGAACGTTTACGGTAGTGACATAAGCGTTAAATTATTGCTGCGTGTCCATTTTATTGATTGTTCTCTATTGTTCAGTCAACACTGAAACGGCCAACATCAATATTTTTCTTGGAGGTCAGCTGAAAATGTCCCAGCCTTGGAATTTCATATTCTGAAAAATACCTCGGCGCTCGAGGGTTAAGTAAATTATTTTTACGATAGTTTTCGAGGTTGCTGGGTCGGCAGTCAAAGTGTTAAAAGTTCCCGGGGGATTTATTCATGCAATAGCTTCACAGGAGAGTTCATCGTCAGAGTTGTCCGGGTCGATTACTAGGACACCTGGTAGAAAAACACAGGTGCACGCCCGACTTGCCAACGAAAAGCCGATTGACCGGACCTGAAACAGCTTGAAACACGTTTCGAGAGTCCCGGCCTAGGTACTGGCGATGCTAATAATATGATTAACCTATCGAGGGGTGGAGTTTCTTGGCCGTGCGCGGCCAACAAGAGTTACCGCGGCAACACACGGCACACCGCTTCACCAATTTCAACAAAAACACAGGGGGGATATTGACTCTGTGATTAGGACACTAGTCTGCCTACTAATCGCGATATTGTCCGGCGTATTTTCTCAATCGTAATGTTCCCAATGTTGCTGAGGACCTGGCACTCCCAGGGGGCCCTTCCTAGGCCAACCAGAAATGCGAAAAGACCGTCCCTAATCACCCAACCATCAATTAATAACACTGTCTAACACCAAAAATGTTTCCATATAACGGTGGATCTTATAGAGTTTTTTGCGCTGATTCCGAATCTGCTCTTAATTTTTCTTCTACACGCACAGTTTTTGAGAAACATGACTTTGAAAAAGAAACGTATTTTTCAACTTTAAACAAATATTGTAATGTTAGTATAAAAGATATTGAATTGTTCTTTGCAGCAAAAGATTCTGTAGACTTTCCTGAATACAGTGATATCCAATACTAATACATTATTTTTGAGCATATTTTTCAATTTATATAAAAAAATAAGGATTCAGCGGAAAATCGAACTATACCACGCGATAGAGCAGACTTTTATCTTGAGAAACCACCCTTTCAAATTTCCAACGTCGATGTTTTTTTCGAACCAGAAAGCAAAATATCTTCGCCCGACATGATTTGCCGCCAGTGACGCTCACCATTAGAACGGGCGTTCGCCGCGCCGTATCCCGTGGAACGACCGCGCTAGTGGAAGAGCACCACTGGCGGTAACTCGTGTCGGGCGATGATATTTTGCTTTCTGGTTCGGAAAAAACGTAGATGTTACCAACTTCAAAGGGGGGTTTCTCAAGATAAAAGTCTGCTCTATCGCGTGGTATAGTTCGATTTTCCGCTGGACCTTTACTTTTTCATATAAATTGAAAAATATCATCAAAATTTTGTGCAAAAGTGGTGTGTTTAAACATGTTTAATGATTGTTTAAACATGTTTAAACATTCATAATGTGGGAAAATGACTGCAGTTGGTTACGTACACAGTGTTTATTCACGGATATTGTACAAAAGACGATACGATACACTGATTTACAAGTATTTAATCACGACGACGACTATTCTATAACGACTATCGACTGACACTCTAACAATTACCGCCTATTTTACAACGACTATTCCGACTGCTTTACAATTCGACTCGACTTCTCGACTGTTCTACAATTCGACTCGACTTCTCGACTGTTCTCGCTCGCCACTCGCTTGTCCTGTTTTATACTGTATGTCTTTTTTGTCTGTTCTGGGCTAACGGCCGCTTGCCCTAGGCGCGCATCGTCCTCGCATTTTTCTCCGCGATCGGCAAAACATTACTATTGTTGTGCGCTGTTTTGGTCGCACAGCTGACTCGCACAGCTGACTCGCGTGACACCTCGCGAAGTTGATATACGGGGTAATGTCCGCTACGGACAACACCTCCTGGCTCCTGTGTCTAGCGGTTCGCTCTTCTTCCCTAGCTACATGCCCACATGCATCTATCTCACAATAATGTATTAGTATTGGATATCACAGTATTTGGGAAAGTCTACAGAACCTTTTGCTGCAAAGAACAATTCAATATCTTTTATAATAACATCACAATATTTGTTTAAAGTTGAAAAATACGTTTTTTTTTCAAAGTCATGTTTCTCAAAAACTGTGCGTGTAGGAGAAAAATTAAGAGCAGATTCGGAATCAGCGCAAGAAACTCTATAAGATCCACCCACCAGTTATTTGGAAACCTAAAAAAAGTTGAAATTTGTTGAACAGTGTAATCAGACGAAATTTGTTTCTGAACGCGTGGCACACAAATCTTAACCCTTTACATTCGAAGCTATTTTAACTCGAAAATTAAACATTTCTACCGATCTACATAGAATAATTCCATTCTGTATTAATTTCTTTCTTTGTATGAATATGAAATTGATATAATACCTCATACAATAAAATGTTTAGTAATTATTCCATAATATTGGTAAAGATACCAACATATTTAATAATGTAAACAATATTTTGAATAATGGTACAGCAATTTTTAGTGGTGACTCTGAGTCAACACTCGAGTGCCAAGGTTTAAAATAACGCAGCTTTAAATTAAACGTGTGGCGGCGCTTAACTTCCGACGCTTGCCACAAGATGGACAGATAGTCAAGTCTATCCCTATATTCCCTACCCTTTCTCGCTAGTACCTGATTTATCACCGATTCGTATATATATCGTCCTCAATCGCCTGCCGATATTTCAGCGTCTAAGGCAGGGCCCGCTAGATAGCCTTACTGATGAGTCCTCAAGCGGGTCTAGGACGAAACGCTCCTTTCCTTTTCCTCCTCTCTTTCATATTTATTGGGAGCACAAACGCATTTTTATTTAGTGGGGATCTACACTTTTATATAGTGCATACATTGTTTTGTTTCATTTTCTGTTCAAATTAAAGTATTTTCATTTTTAATATGATGAAAACATTTTTCTTATTGTGCTGCGCGAGATAGAATTTTATTCGATGGTGAAAATTGTCCATTTTATGTAATAAACTGTTTTTAAAGATTTTTTGAACTATTTATGATTTATAAGATTATTTAGACAGTTTATTACATTTACATTATTTCAGGTTGGATCGTTGTCCAACGAAAATCAATATTGATCTTTTAGGAAGATTTTAAAATGGTTGAGAACCTCTGAATATTTTCTGTAATGATATTTTTCTCTCGCTCAGGTTTCCGCAAGATTATTTAGGTAGAATTTGCATAAAGCTACGAGTTCTAATTATTGTTATGCTGGTTTTACTACGAATTTTATAGCAGCTCTTTTAGAATATATTTTCGGCGGATGTAGTGTGTTATCTTGGTGGCATAAAACCGCATAAACTCCAAGTAAGTCGACGCTGAGGTCATGAAAAACGAGACGCGGGTCATTCGTGAATTCTGTGCTGTATCTCCCTGTAAAAAAAAGACCTTCAAAAACGTATCCTCCTCAAACACAATAAAAATACTGTTACTCTAAGAAGATCTACTTAAAAAATTAAGGAATCTTCAAACAGAAGAATTTCTAATTTCTCTGTGCTAAAGTTTCTCTGTGCTAATGTTTTCCAGGAGAAAAGGAAATCGTCAAAATCAACAAGCAATTAACCCTCGGATGGCAGGATCCATTTAGACCACAGAGTTACGAGCGTCCCACCAAAAATTTTAATTTTATGAAAGTCAGTTTCACACTTATAAAGACGTCACAGTGATGAGGTCGTCGGATTTAATGAAACTTTTTCTGGTGAATCTATGTAGAGTGTAGAGCAAAAATAAACAGGCCCATGTGTCCAAGCGTTTTAACAATACTCATTATTTATAAAGATAATTAACATTTAATTGTATGATATCCAGAAAATATCTTGATATACTTAATTTCTTAATCATATCTGAAATTTTCCTGGCTTATCTGATTTCAGTATTCTTGGTACGCAAAGAAATTGATATCTGACAGATCTATTTTTTCCAACGTAAACTAAGAATGCTTTCCGAATGATATCAGAATAGCAGAGTGCTTATGTAATTCATTAGCACTGATGAAATGTTCATACTGCCGAAAATATTTAGGTTTCAAATATTTTTACGAAACATAGCACCCTACGACCCATACTTAAATGACCTTGAATAACTATAGTCACTGAATTCGTAATGAAAGGGACTATCATTGTAGGTGTTTAAAAACGGGTGGTTCGATTTAAAAAATGAAGGTGATCTGAACATCTCTAAAAAAATGACAAAAACGAAAATTTTTGACATCGTGTGAGTCCCATTTTACCATTCAACTTTGTTCTCAAGACACATTTAATGAATCTTTGAAAACAATAAAGGTACAAACGTTAGGTGTGTTACGAGCCAGGGCCGCGAGCAACACGAGTGGCCGGCGAAGGGTTATTACCCTGGGAATATGGTCTCAATTTGTTAGTTAAGGTGCGCGGACCAATGCGAAATTGGGGAGCTGCTAGGATTATAGACAGCGAGGACGAACCTGACGCGAAGTCAGGGAGCCTCTAGGAATGGAGTCAGACGCAGACGAACCTGATACGAAATCAGGGAGCTGCTAGGAGGGTGAAACTTCGTGAACGAACCCAATGCGAAATTGGGGAGTCACTAGGAGCGACGCGTAGACGAACCCGGTGCGAAACCGGGGAGCTGTTAGGATGCGGACGGATCTGATGCGAAATCAGGGAGCCGTTAGGATGGTATAGTTTTCGTGGACGAACCCAATGCGAAATTGGGGAGCCACTAGGATGGAGAAATCTCAGTTTGGATGATTGGAAAGTCGCGAACGAACCTGATGCGAAATCAGGGAGTCGCTAGGATAGTTAGTGGGCCTCGTAACTAGTATAATCTAATTGATACAATCCGAGTGGTTAGATTGTATCGTGTGGGAATGTTCAATTACTCGATTAGGATTGTGGAACAATAATTGTGGGTTTAGTAATTTGTACGAATTTATCAATGAACACAAATTTATTCTAATTAAAGAGAGTGTGTTACATTTGTGTAAATGTCGCGATTGGATGAAATAAGTTGGAAAGAGAAGTATTATTACCTAACTAGAATGCTCGGTTTTGACGCACTGGCAACATGGGGGTCTCGGAGCAACTTTAGAAATGCCTAATAGACTTTATATCGGACTCGCGGAATCTATACGGTTAACGTTGATACGAAGGGGAACTTTAGCCCGATCTCACTGGAAGTTGACTCTACGAGATACAGCACGACGCGACACGATTTGTGACTACAGAAGTACTAGCCCACGAGAACAGAAATGCAAGGGCTTTATATAACCCTGCAATGACGGGTGGTATTTGTCAGAACCTTTGGAATGAACAGATGGTATTTATCAGTACCCCTGAGTCACATTCGTATTTTGTCAACGTCCAGTTGTGGTCGTGCTTATGTTTTGATTTTTGAACTCACAGATATGTGAATTTATCTAGGGTGGTTCTGTACGTTTATCTAGGACGGTTCCTGCCAGATCTTGAACATCTGTTCGTCATCCGTAACACGTGACTGACCCTGCATAACTAGTGGTACTATTGACAACCTCACCAATACATAAATAGCAAGATTAGAAAAAAAGAAAAAAGAAAACATATTTTTTAAAACCCATGAAAAACCCATATAAAAATAAAAAAAATTATTAATCGTAAGAGGGATTTGAACACGTAACCTCTACCACCTCCGCTACCATAGGTGTTATGATTAAGAAATGATGTATATCAATGTGTTTTGTAGATATCATAAAATTAAGTGTTAATTATCTTCATAAACAATGGGCCTATTTATTGTTGCTCTATTTTCACCAAAAAAAGTTTCATCAAAATCGACGATCTCCCACCACTGTGACCTATCCTTGTTAGCGAGCTAGAAGCCATGTTGATGTCAAAAAATGATGTTTAAAAATACGAGAATGCCTACGTCCGAACTTGAACCTAACCCAGCCAGGGCTCTCATGAATTTATTAAAAGCATCCAATTTAGGTGGGTTAAGCCGCACCAATTAATATCATATGATTTTGGGTAGTGGGAGGACACGTATTGCGACAGTCCGGAGTCACAGAAATAACTAACCGCGTTTCGTGCGGCCACGATAGGGTGGACAAGCACTTTAACGCGATGGTTAGTGGAGCACCAACAGCGACAATCAAATTCGAATCAACAACGGCCCGTTTACTTAGCTAATTCTAAAGCTAATTCTAAAGCGAACATTCTCAGGGGGCAATATTCTTTGTTCCCAAGATATCGCCTGGGAATCGCGTGACGATTCGAATACGTGATCGCTGGATGACACCGTTCTCTTTAAAGGGAGACGAACTCTCTCGCAGCAGACACGATCCTTTGGGGTTGACACGCTCGAATATTAACCCTTTGAAACACGGATTTCCTTTTAACGAGACGAGCAATAATCGTTTTATTTGCGGCGCGCCTCGGTCACTTGATACTATCGACGGGGATTTACGTCAATATTACCCCTCGAGAAAAATGGTTTCCAGTGGAAAGGGTCTCGAAATTCACCTAGGAATTTCTTGAAGATCGTCCTCGCAATTTTTCTGTCATTAAAGATCGGTCATTAGTACCGGACCATTAATTGTACCGAAAAGACGATATCCTAGAATCTTCCCATGAAAAATACATGTGCACTGATTTATAAAAATGATCTTCGAGTCTCCAAAGCATCTCTAAGATTATTAAAGTCTATTCACTATTAAACCTCTAGTAACTATTAAAGTGCAAGGCAAGAATGCATATTATTTTGGAAGTGCATGATCGTTTTTAATACTTTAAAATGATTAATGTAGAAATACATATGTACAGAGGCCGGAATTAATATTATAACTTTTTTAATATTGTACTATACGATTTGAACTTTTTTGGGAAGTTACTACAGGAAGTTACTACAGTTCACTACAGGATGTGAAAAGAAATTTTTTCAAAAATTGCAATAGATCGGAATTGTATAAAAAATACTAAAAGTTGCGTTTTACAATTTTTTATCTGGGTCTATATTGAAAATTTTAAAAATACGTTTTGTAGATCTGTGTGAATTAAACATATTCTAAAAAT
>CM052271.1:142047-178765 GCA_028455795.1 Lasioglossum marginatum | reverse complement strand
AAACTGGCATTCTAAATTGAAATACGTTGCTTCCTCTGCGCTATTTTAAGCAAAAAAATATTTCAATACACTTACGGAACTCTATTAGCTTTCTTTATACTTACTTAAAGTAATAGAACGTATAGAATACATGTAACACAGAATTATCGATTATTAGTAGCGTTTAGACTTTTGCTCCTAAATCGGCCGTTTGGGCCACTGTGCGTCGCGTCGCGTCGCGCCGGCTTTGATCGACTCGTCCATCTGTGCGAAATTTGAAACCATTTTGTAAGATTCTGCAGAATTTTCAAAAGAATTGTCCGTTAACACGAATTTGTGCGTTTATAGAAATAGCTAGTAAATATTTTGATATCGTTAACTCAGACAGCAGACATCAAATTTAAAATGCGTGTACATTTGTTTATAGTCTCTGGGTTGGAAAATTTTTTTTGAGCTACTCTTGTGTTTCCTCCGAACAATTCTCAATTACAGTAAATATTCGACCGAAGAGAAACCAATATCCCCTCCACTACTCTAACGTACCCGATTAGTATTGAAAAAGACTGTATATGTATGTAATTTGATAACAACAAGCTTAAACAACTGCAAAAGTGAATATTTAGAATGAAATGTAGACGTAGCTGTAATTCCACTAGTTTTCTTGATTACGTTTATACATATACTATTTTGCGCTCTTCCTTTTTTAAAGGATATTTATATTTTTTCTGGTCATTCTTAAATAGATCTATTAAATCCACGCAGTGAAAGCAATATTACCATTGCTGTGATCGTCAAAGACAAGAACCACTTTCACTGAGAATTTCGAGCAACATCGAAGTTCCTTAAAGCCAGTAGAAGATTGATTTTATACAGGGAGGTCCGTTTAAATAAGAACACCTAAATATCTCTTCAGGTTATTGTGATGCAAAAAATATTTGTTACGTAATGTGCATGGCGTCAATAGATCAAATATCTGGCACGAATATTTTTTTCCGAGGGTAATTTTTTTCGGAGTTGTCAAGGTCATCGATGTTTTTTGGTACATAACTACATTTTTTTTTATTGCATCGTGTAACTGATGGAAAAATACATTCAGATATGTATAATAACATGACCTTGAAATGACCTTGATCATTTAAACATTTGATCGTTTAAACATGTTTAAACAATCATAATGTATTAGTATCGCACATAACTGGATTCGGGAAAGTCTACAGAATCTTTTGTTGTAAAGAACAATTCAATATCTTCTATAATAACATCACAATATTTGTTTAAAGTTGAAAAATACGTTTTTTTTTCAAAGTCACGTTTCTCAAAAACTGTGTGTCTGGGAGAAAAATTAAGGACAGATTCCGAATCAGCGCGAAGAACTCTGTAAGAATCGCATAGTGAGAATCGAAATGTTTTTTGGCTGTTGGACAGTATAATCGGTGGTGGGACGAGCGACAGGTCTTTCTAGGTATTCCGACAATTTCGCTTGGATCGTGACTGCCGTGCTGTGAAAAATAACGAGAGTATAACCGCTTCTCGTGACGGTGCTCGCCCGGCTGATTTATCAGTCCGCGATCTGGATAAAGCAATTAGCGTTCGCGACGAGCCTCCCACGATGCGATACATCTTCCTCAACCTCGAATAAAAATTCTTTCCCGTCCGGCTGCAGCCTGGACGTAATCGTGACCATGATGGTGACACACCGCGTTTTTTCAAAGCTGTTCATAATTGATGCACCGGCTGCACTATGCACCCATAATTGGCCCGCCCTAAACGCTCTAGAGTGACAACATTTACCTTCCTAATAAGTAGACTGCGAATCTCTATGCAAAATAAACAAGCCCCAAGTCGATTACAACATATTGCAACCAAGTCAAGGTTCCCTTCTTCAATCGTTTTAACGTGTTGTCGATAACTATTGGATTTTATCTATTTTTGAGGAAAATTAGGTACAATCTAAAATACAGAAAAATTTAAGTCAACAATTATAGTATTCCTCAGCTGTTCTACATAAGGTAGCAAAGCTACATATTGCAATATAATTGAATTTATACAGGGTAGCCAGTAACAACTAGCACTTGAATATCTCGGTTTTTCTTAGAGATATTGAAAAACTTTATTAACAAAAGTTGCCAAGGCCAGGGAAATCTATAATATGGCGGTAATAATTCTTTTCCAGTTGGAGAATTTTCGGAGATTTCAAGGTCACCTTCACTTTTTTCAATATAATCATATTCTTTTATACATCAGTTGATGCATCAGTTACAAAAAGGTGTTGACCTATGTATGTCGAGAAATTATTAGTTTAACAGGCAGTATAACAAGGTACAGCGTGGGTACAGATGCGACACAATGATGTTAAACGAATAATGGTCCACTGTCTGGTCTTCCTAAAATTGTTTACCATGTGTGAATCAAGATTCTAGTCGTCAGAGCGATTTCTCGCGGGCGCAGCCTGGTTTTCGGGTGCCGGGGGGGCCAAGTACGATAACAACAAGGCACTGCGTGGGCGTTATCGATTGTCGTTGATCCTACCAGTGTCTTGTAATCGAGGATCGTCGCCGGTGTTGTATGACGGCGTGTAGGAGCCGCTCGCGGCAATAAATCTCTGGCGTACGCGTGCGTTCCCTCGAGCGTTGGACGCCGCGACGCGTTCATACGGAAAGTTCCGCGAAGTTAATTACAAGAGAGCGGTCCCCGTTGCTCGTTACGTGTGCAGACTGTAGACGAGAGTGACGTCGGCCACGGGATCCTCTAAATGGAATTTTCATCCCGGCGCGAACCGTAGAGAGTAGCATCGCCGCTTTCGGTACAGAAATTGAGAAGCGACTTCCTTGAATTCCGCGATAAATAAGATACTGACGCCCCTTTTCCCCTCTATCTCATCTAGCAACTTTTAATTAAATTTCCCGGTCGAATCATTTCGGCCATCGTCGTCGTTTCCCTGTGCGATCGCCGCGTTTAATTACGCAACCTCGGCGAAGAAACAATCGTCCCATGGATTTACGGGGACGGAACGCAAACGCGCATAAATCAATCGGCCGAATAGAGTTTTCGCCGGCCGATTAATTTATGCATTGGCCGACGCCGAATTTTGATTTATCGCGCAAATATTTCGACGGACAACGCGGGACAACGTGCCCGGTCGATCGTATTGTGCGAAAGGGATGGAAGGAGTGTACTATAGCGATCGATCCCTATGTTGGCGGGGGAGGAATTGGTTATCTGGAGAACACGCTTCGCTGGAATCGTGATTCCGGAAGAGATCACACCGGCAGAAAGCATCCAGGAGCCAGCGCGCCCTGGGAAACGCCTTTTATTCTTTTATTTATTTCATTTTAGGATTCGTCGTGTTGCGTTTTTATTGATCAAATTGGAAAAAATGCGACGAAGAGAGTAACCGAATGCTACCTATATAGCCTAACGATCCTAGGAGTGATGTTTCATATGTTAAGAAAGAAGGAATAGTTGTTATGATAGAAAATACACTTTTAAATAAGCCTGCAAATATCAACTATGAGAAATGTAAGGTAAATGTATCTATTACTGCGGATGTACGTTTTACTGCGGTATTTTTTCCCAATGAGGTTAAAATACGTAAGAATAAATATTTTGTCATGAATACATTTCTACAATTCATGAGAGTATGTTCTCGTTGGCGAGGCAAATAAAATTGCCAATCATACAAAATTATCAAAAAAGTTTTCTTGTGGTGTATTAGGTTTTGAGGGCCACCAATTTTTTTGTATTCAGAAGACATCATTCTTCCATAAAATGCTTACACATATTATTATTTCATGATAAATTAGGAATAATATTAAAATAAAGTTCGATCGAAGCATGATACCGCAGTAATTGGTACAATTGCCTTATAGCCTATTGATCCTGGAGTGATGTTTGATATCTTAAGAATGAAAAGTGTATATTTAATAAAAATGCATCTATCACAGTGCCCGAAGCCTACGAAAAATGTGAAGATTTCGAACATATTTTAGATTTAAAAAATTATGAAAAATCAAAATAATTCACCATGTAGGATCAATAAAGATTGTTTAACAATACAGGTTCCAAGGTCTGCGAAAATCACGTTGCATCGTCGTCAGAGACCGATGTAACCCTCCAGTTCGATCACCAGCCTTCAAAGCGGAACTTAAACCGGCACGAGCATTCCTTCAGAAATTGTAATCTCGGAGCTAATCTGATCGTTCGCGAACCTGTGTGGCACTTTTTCGCGTCCCGGTTGCCCATGGACGCGGAAGATATCCCGAAACGTAGAGACAAAAGTCGATGGGTGAAGGGGGATGAGGAGGGAGGATGGTTATAGATAGAAGCAGTAGACTGCTTATAGCCTGCTCGACGGGGCACATTAAAAATATACAGCAAAGTTATTATTGCGAACTGTTCCCGGGAAAATGTTTCTGAAGATGTGCCCAGCAGGATTGAGCGGTGTCAAAATAATGCGATCTAATCGAATTATAACTGAGGCCATTTTCTTCTCTCAGCAGGAATTCTTTCAAAGATAGCCTCTACAAGCATCCGACCACGTTTTAACTGTTCACTTGAGGAAAATGAATAACGATAATTGAAACTGACGTTCAATCGCGACATAATTATAACTTCTGCCGCAGACATTGGAAAGTGTAAGCATTGAACGGGTGCGACAATAGCAATGACGGGTAAGTAGAATAGCACTCACCGAGCCTAATAATAATCAAAAACGAAAATTCGATGTACAGTAATTATTAAATATTTCACCCCGACACGAACTTGAAAAGTGATCATCAAAATATATTGAATGAATGTACACACTATGGACCACTTATATACTGATTTTAAAGCAACAACATTATTTTATTTTTAGTCCGAAACCTTAGAATTAAATGGTAAGGCCAGGGGTTAACGATCGGCAGGGTTCACTGTTAAATTAAATTAGGTGTCCCGGACGCTTTCACAGGAAACGAACATGAAAAGGGCTCGCCCTCGAAGCGATTAAATCATTCGTCCTGTGAAACCGCGGGCAAAGGGACGATGGCTTTTTTCTTCTCGCGGATCCTCGGCAGCGGCGTCGTTGTTGGCGGCGCGTTTCTGCAATTCCGAATTACGCGCGCGGATAAGTGTACTAATTAAGCGCGCCGCTGGATGCAACGCGGGTAATTGTACCATCTCCCGCTCGCGCCGGGATTTTTCACTTGAATTTGTTCTTCAAGTTCGACCTTGCGCGCGATATCGTGGCGCGTGCGCATACGCCAAGCAGAACCAAACTGAGCTGAGGGCTTGCCACCACCGTTTTCCTACCGTCCGGCTGGAAATCCTATCTATTTCCTGACATCATCCCCCGAAAAGGATTACTGCACTCAGCTTGTTCCGTCGATTGGAAAACAACGACTGCAATATTTATCAAAATTCTCGACGGACCCGCTACTACTACGCTTATGCACTTAACTGTCTCGATAGCCGCTTCGATATTGCTGGGAAAACTCCTGACGTATACTCTTTTACGTTTTTTAACTTCAGTGAATATCACGATTTTCCTGAACGGACAGTTTTGGTGAATTGTTTTAGTAGAATTGGGAAAGTGTAATACATAGATACTTCTTCGGTAGAAAATTTCTGTTACACAATTTTAACACGTTGACTGTTGAACAATTGCAGAGTAGAAACTTATTAGTAGATTGCGGATGTTTATGCAATTTTCAATTTTTGTAGACAAATTTTAAGAATATGGGGCCAAATAAAATCCTCATTTCATTGGTAATAATATTTGTAGGTCCAAAATAAATAGAAATCATACTAAATTCTGTCGAATTTGATACTCCTGCATCTTTTGAAAATGTTCATAAATGTGCTTTATAAATGTACCTGTCAAGCAGAAGAATTAATTTTTTAAAGAAGCAACGAGGGGTAACGAAGTACCAGAATGGACATTAAAAATGGAATCGATAAATGTCAGAATCGCGTTAATGTAATTATTCAAACGAAGTGAATATACATTGACAAGTATCGTGTGAACTTTCTGTATGACGTTCAAAACTATTTGCAGCTGAACGTGCACTGAAGAATTGAAAGAATTTTGATATTTGCAACGTCGGATTGTATTCGATTCATAAAAATGTTTGTAATTTCACACACCTCCAATAACAAAATTGTCAGTTGATTGCTTCACCTCTATAAATTAATCTACAAAAAAGCACATTTGTCTAAACACCGTCAGAAAAAATGGTCCTCTGAATGAGAATGCCTATCACCTCTTTCCCCGAGAATGTATTACTATAGTCCACCCAACTCTACGTTTTTTACACCTAATATAATTTTATCCTCAAACAGTAGCATTCTATCTTTTGACCGTTCAAAGTCATTCGAGCGACTATGCACTTCTCGTGTCCTTCTTCGAGACCAGACTGCAAAAACTTGAAGCTCAATCGTCGCTTTACTCAAAGTCCGCGAGAGAAAACATCCTTATGTCCGTGTGCTCTCTGGTGGGTATTGCGAATCGAGAGCAACACGATTTGAAAATAAACTTGCTTTTTTTATCGCGGTGCAGGATCGATGAAGACGAGCTGATACGAGTCGTTCGATGGCCGACGTCTGGCGAATTCCATCCTATTAACCAGAGTACACAAAGGATAACCCGGATCACCGTGAAGGGATCAAAAGTAATTGGAAGAACGTTTCCGATGAGAAAAGGGGGTTGGAGAAATAAAAAGGGTTGAAAGAGGGGGGTGAGAAAACGAAACCGTGACAATGTCGCGAGGTCCGCGATCGTGTGATCGTTTTGTTCGTCGAAGCAGAGGGAAAAAGAAACGAGAGGCACTGTCCGTCAACGTGACGGAGAACAGCGTCGACGAGCAGCCGTGCGAACAGCGGACGAAGTCACGCGACGCGATCCCGACGAGAACGAAACCGAAGTAAACGTAACTCGAACGTGAAAGCCGTGAAAGAGGGACGATCGATCCGAGTCCGAGCTATAGAAAACGTGTGAGGATCCATCATAGGGGATTTCTGGGATTTCTATTGCCCCCGTAGATCGAAAAGCATTGCCTCAATTGCTCCTTGCAATTTACAACCCAAAAATTTCAATGCCTACACTTTTCGGAAATAATATGATTCAGATAAGTATTGATTTAGTATTGATCAGAGATACGAAGCGTAGATAATTTATTAGATTGTAACGTGAGTAGCAGGAAAGTCTTGATATTTATATTGCAATTGGCATCGTGTCGAAATCTGGTGATAATATTGATTGTAGACACATATTGATAATTTATTGGATCGTAATGTGAGAAGTACATATGTCAAAGTTTTTGTAGTAACAGTGCATTTGGCATCGTATCGAAATCTAGAGAAATCATTTACTCTGAGGACACGTAGATCATTTATTAGATTGTAACGTGAGAAGCAAGAAACTCTTGGTATTAACTTTGCATTTGGCATCGTGTCGAGATCCAAAATATTGGCACTAAACCTACATAAATAATTTCAATCTCGACAGGTTCATCGATTCTTAGTCTTCCTATCGTAATTGTTGGATCGTGGATTGTTAGGTTAAATTTGTCGGCGATAGTCCGAAAAAGTTGGAGCAAAGTTTGCGTACTCCGTTATGCAATCCGTTCGATCCCAAACCGAATTAGACCTTCATTAAAATCCATCGAATATTAAACTGCCCGTAATTTTAAAATGTCTTGAGTAAGATATGCAGGTGCTTGTCAGAGTTAATGGCTTTCCGTCTGCTGTCACATGAACTAGCAGAGTGCAATGCATTTCTTATGGTTGTGGCATGGGGATCGTTCCTAAATTGTGACATAATGTCAATGGACGAACTTCGAATACTTATCTTCTTGTTGCTTTTGTAATTATTTTTCCAAATGCATAGTTACTAGTTACTACAGATTGAACAGTGTGCCAACATTTTGTCGATGCTAAGATTTTCGTTCCTTTGGCTAGCATATTATTTCTTTGGTGATTATGTTCTTCATTCTCTTTTTGGGTTGAAATTGTCGAGAAGGAACAACGTGGCGATGCTATTGGGTCATTCCACGAATAATTGCAAACTTCTTTTAATATCTTTCGACAGTGTGAGATAGTGAAACATGATCACAGTCTAAGGAAACATGGAAGAGTAGAACAGGTAATTATGTTTTTGTGTTTTATTTTCGAAGAATATAAAAGGAGTAATATACAAGAATACACATTTCCTTTCATATTTTTCGACAGGGTAACCCACACGAACATGATCACAACATATAGCAGGGTGTTTCGAAGATGTGATTGTGTTTTCGTGTTCCAGCGTCAAAGAATGCAGAAGGAGATACGCATGATTCGCGGAGACACGATCTGTAGTATGTGATGTGTGCGTGCGGGGGTAATCGTACTGGGGATCGGTAACGGCGACGCGTGCTACATACCGAGGGCATCAGCTGATCGGTGGACCTGACCCGAGTCACCTTGTTTCTGTAAATCAGTCTCTTGGCGAGCTTCTCCATCGGCTGGTTCCACTTCATGAAGCTCACGTACGCCAAATAAAATCCGAACAGCACGAGCGCTTCATACCAATGAATGTAATTATCGCGGAAGAAGTAGATCAGGGTGAGCAGGCTGGCGCTGTAAAAGGTGCAGTCGCGGAATAGGGGCCACCATGTGAGGGATAGCACTGTACGCGAGAATATAGCGCACATCCCGATCACGAACAGGATATTGAAGACGGCGGATCCGACGATGGTGCCGATACCGACGTCGTCGAACGACACGAACACGCCGATGATCGATGTGAACAGTTCCGGGGCCGAGCCGCCGGCCGCCATGAACGTGGCGCCGGCCACGTCGTCCGCGATCTCCAGTTTTTCGATGATCACGTCCAACGACGGCACAAAGAACTCGTCACAGACGATCGCCAGCGCAACGAACATATACACAACGCCCATTACGTGCAGGATCACGGCGCCGCGACGCCTCTCTTCAATGGAGAACAGATCCACCGGGAAGAGAGGCGCCTTCTCCTCGGTCATGTTACCGCCGACCTTCTTGTGATGATGATGGTGGACGGTAGCGTTGTAGCCATCGTCCTCATTGGGGTCCGTCTCGCCGGACAACACCGAGCCGTTGGGCCCGTAGACCACTGGCCAGGGCGTAGCTGTCGAGCTGGTGCCCTGAAGGATGACAGGGTTGTTTGGGGACGGCCTGTGTCCTGCAGAGCCGGCGGGGCCCATCGCCAGGGCCAGCAGGGCTGAGACCAGTGCCGCGGCTCCCAGCCGCCTCCTTCTCCTCCAGCATGTACCCCGTTCGCCACCGGCCACGATCATCGTCGTCGTTGGTGTTGCTGGTGCTTGTGCTGGTGTATCGCACCCTCGAGGACGTTCGCCGTCGTTAGCGAGTCCTCCGTTCTCCTCCACCTCCTTCTCCTCCTTCGTCTTCTTCTTCTCCGTCCTCCTCCACCTCCACTTCCTCCCCCTCCTCCTCCTCCTCCGATTCCTCTCTGGCCTCCGTCGCCGTTTCCTCCTTTTCCTCCACCACCACCACCACCTCCGCCTCCTCCTCCACCTCCTTCTGCGTGTCGTATCGTGTCGCGGCGCGGAGGGTGTACGCCAGCAGAGGTACCCTACTAAGGCTGGGTCATGTTGGAACACCGAGGAGCTGCTCTCGCATGCTCCTCCACCTTCGATGGTTCCCTCCGACGAGTGGACCTACCTTTACGCCGCTTTTCTCTTTCCCCCCTATTATCCCGAACCCTTCTTCTTACTCCTTCACCTCCTCCTCCTCCTCCTCCTCCTCCTCCTCCTCTTCTTCTTTATCGTCGTCGTCGTCGTCCTCTATCTACTACCCTACCCGACACACTCCGAACGACTTTCTAAACCTACGGGGTTCTTCTCCGCTTGAACTGTTCCTATTCGCTTCTCCCACTCTATTCTCTACTCCCTCCGTTACTCTTGTCTGATTTTATTACACACTAGCTGATAAATATCTATCGAGAGTCCACCACGTCTCGTCCTCGAGCGTTGTCCTCGCGCAGTCTATGTGTCTAATTTCTCTCCTGTCCGCCGCGGTTCCACTCCGATTGGAACCGGATCCGCAACAATGTCACTGTTTCGAAACGACACTTCCGGAAAAGCCGAATGTAAAATTGCAAATAATAATGGTTCCTGCCGCGCAACCACGGTCTCTAACTACCGACGATCGTCAACGTTCCGTTCGCGACACCGTTCACGATCTTTGTCGGTCGTGTTTCACTGTTCGCAGCCGCGCGAGACGATCCCGTGTAACCGCCGTGTTCTTCAACTTGACGGCGGTATCGTGCACACAGTTCAGGTTTCCGTCCTCGTCCTCGTCCTCGTCGTCGTCGTCGTCGTCGTCGCCGTCGTGGTCGCTAGGATGCGGTGGATGGTGCATATAACCCTAGATGGATATACAGGAGCAGCAGAACGGCGCCCCCGCCGCGATGCCCGCCCGCTGCACACTGGAACAACCCTGTCCCGTTCCTCTCACTCTCCTCTCTCTCTCTCTCGCACTCTCTTTCTCTCCCTCTCGCCCTTCTATGCCCACCTTCTCCATTACCTCCCCGTCTTCCTCCCCCACTCCCCATCGTGTTCCTCTTCGACCCCCTCTCGTGTGATCTCTTTCGTTCCACGCGGTGACACGCACACCCTCTCTTTTCGATTCCTCCTTCCCTTCGACGCGACGTTTGTTCCTCGCATCAGCTTCTTCCGTTTCCTTCACCGACATTGGGTGTCCTCTGTCCTCCTCCTCCTGCTTCTTCTCATCCTCATACTCCTTCTCCACTTTGTCCTCCCCCCGGCTCCACGCTATTCGTTCCGTTCCTCTTTATCGCGAGGCACCCTCTCGCTTCACTCTCGAGCAACGTCGTCGTCGTCGTCGTCGTCGTCGTCGTCGTCGTCGTCGTCGTCGTCGTCGTCGTCGTCTTTCTTTCACCCCTAAGCCGAACCACGACAGGATCGCGTCACTGGTGCCATCTCTCTCTGCACCCCACGTAGTCCACACCGTGACCAACCCTCTCTCTCACCCTCCCCCCTTAGCTTATTTCTCTTCTTCGACAAGACGTCCCCTCGCCTTTTCAACCCCTCGAGTCGATTTCTCTCTTTCCCGCGACTCGACCATCTCTTTCCTCAGACAACTCTCTCTCTTTCTAGGTGCCTCTCTCCTCGCTTCTTCCAACATCGCCACCCTGACCCCTTTCACCCCCACCGACCAACGAGGAGCCAACCTCCCTATCTCCCATTTCGCTCCACGACAAGCGGCACCCTACTTTCCTCTTTGTCCAACTCGCAAAATTCCGCCCCACCCCGACAGTCACCTGGACACCTGGTGGTGGCACACCGTTGGAGGTGGTAGCACAAACTGCACACCAAGAGACCAACCAGTGTGTGCAAGTTGCCTGGAGAGGGTAAAGCTGTGTGAGTGATGGACTGAGCGCGGCTGCGCAACCCTCGCCGGGCCTCCCGCTCGATATCGCAGAGCCGACTCTACGACTCAGCGTTACGAATCCGACATATACCGGGTGATCGGGATATCCGATCGTTTCACCTACGCCTGTTCTACCCTTACGCCCTCGACGAGGATACTTCGACTACCACGTGTCCAGACGGACAGCATGCTTTTGCTTTCTTTCGGTTAGATACTAATTTTTTGAGGGATCGACACTCTACCTTACTATCACATGGTTTATTCGGTCCGTGTTGTGCTCAAGTAGTGCTCAATTGCAAACGTTACCATAATACGTCAACTTATTAGATTCATTTTGATTTTTTCCATAATATCAGAGAATGAAACACAGTAATGAATGCAAGCGCACCTAATGTTAACTCTTAACCTAATTGTACTCTTAACCTCAAGGGTTATCCACGAAGGGATGATTTTATGCAAGCCATGATCTATCTAGAGCTGTGCACGTTTTTAGGAATCAATTTTGTTTTACATATTTTTTAACAGTATTTCTACGGCGGTTTTATGTATACCTATTTTAACTTATTTTTTTATGTAGAGTCATCACCTTTTCTGATCAATAATTTCTCAATTAATTTTTATTGAAAATTTTTGTTTCTCGACATCTTTGCAAGAAATAGTGTTATTCCACTTCTTTGAGACCAACATTGACTCCCTTCACGATTTATGAAGGATGTTGTTTTATGTTCATCCTTGACTGACCGTGTCTGACTCCATTTTGGCTCAGGATCTCAAAGGTAAAGTCTAGCCATTCTACTCTTGGTAATTAATTTAAATTGAAATGTACAAATAATAGCAAAGCTGTAAGATTTGAGATTTTATATTTGGGAACTGTATGTGTCGATATGCAATAGTGCCACGTAATAGACACTGAAACCAGTTTTGCGATAAAATATGTTTAACGACACAACTTTAATATGTGAAAGGAAATATAGTTAATGGGTACCTAGGTACATGATCGCCCACACAAGGGTTAATTGGGTACTATAAGAAGATGGAGTTTAGATAAACTACTACAATAATGGCCCAAAGCAAATTGTAATCGGAACAAATTTCCTGTATTATGTTCCTCGGAAGACAATAATCTCATTGTACTCTTTTAAACGTTTTACTGGAAGTAAATTATTTCAGCAGTCTTGTCGTCTCTTATCGTCTCGTGCTTTATAAATTCCTCTATTCTGCATAAAAACATTGAGCAAACATAGCTAATCGTGCACACCAAAATTTCTTGAAAAATTCTATAGAATAAATACACTCTTGTAATTTTGTTAAGACATTAGAAGTTTAATAGAGCTTTCGACTATTCATGGCAGCCACAGATTCTCACGTACCAATCTTCTTTTAATTTTTAAACCCACTCCTCTACCATTTCAACTGCCATGCGACACAGCAGTCGTCTTACGTATTTCTAACTAATTGAGCCTCTTACGAAGCCATATGATGGCTGGTAGTCATGATTTAGTTCTTTTCCACTTAAAAAATTGATTGGATTAAATGTAAGAAAATAATCTCTATATTGAAAATTTAAGTAAAAGCGCGAATGCCTTTGGGCCACTAGCACAGCCAGCACTTGATTATTAAAGTTAATGTTAATCCTCTCGTTGGGTCTGATATAAATAGCTAACAGTTTAAAACTCAAAAGCAGCATTTACAATTCTGGGAGAAGATAGACCCTACACTAAAGTAGGCCTTATTTTTCAACTATGAAATTTCGAGCACACCGCCCCCTAAGATTGTTCCATTTCATGAAAAAATCATATATCCAAAGTTTTAGATCAATCGAACCTCCAGAAGACGTGGCATATTCAATGCGAAGTTTTGAAATAGAAGTAACTATGAAGTAAATTATGATGTATTTGGTAATATCGCTAACATAGAAAAAATATCTCAAAAAATGTTTGAGAGGAAATATCGTGGAAAATATTTACAGAAACCTAACCCAAACCTAACCCAAACGTAACCCAGACCATTTAAAACGCAACATCGTAGCCATGCTTCCCAAAATTCAACAACAATCGTGTTATGTTTGTAACACACCTTTATTGCACTTAACAACTTAATACTAATATTGTATTTGAGAACGAAAGGTATTTTGGTATTAAATATGATGTATCGTGTATAATGGTTCGGACTCGCATATACGGTATCCGGAACTGAGCAGCGTTGCTGTACGCCACCTAGTCACGATGTGATCGGTTTCGTACGCAGTGCGCAAGCGCGAGTTTAAACAACGCAATTTGTAACGGCATACATAACAACTCTTCCCTCTGTAAGGGAATTGCGTAACATATAATATAATACATTTGGTATATGAAAATAGGATTATTAAACATAAGCCAAACGAGAAGGTGATTTCCGAATACGTGTGGATCTTCGCAAGGTGCAAGTTTCACCTGGGTCGGATAGGTCTTTATCTGACTTATAAGGTACGCTTTCGATGTCAGGCGGGTCAGAAGCGGGTTTATTTTCGAGGTTTTTACTCGATCGAGTTTCCGTTTCAAGCCTTGGCATATCAAATACATCTGGAGGGTTAGGCGGTAAGAAATCAATTTTTAATGGTGTATTGTTATCAATTGCTCTGATTTGGTCAACATGACGTTTCCAAACTCGTGAATCATCCAACTGAACCAGATATATTAGATTACCTAGTTTCCTTTGTACTCTACCATATTGCCATTTGTTTTGACTCAAGTAATCTCTCACGGCAACTCTTTCCCCTTCTTTGAATGTTCTGTAATTTGAATTTTCAATGCGACTGGTTTTAGGAATCTCCGTAGGAAAAATTAGGTCAAGTCTCGTGCGTATGTCTCTACCAAACATAAGGCGGGACTAACCCCCGTAACAGTATGTGGGGTTTTCCTGTAATTTATTAAAAATTTGCATAAGTTTATTTCGATATCTTTCCCATTTTCACTTTAGGTAACGCTCTGCTAACCCGTTGGTTGCAGGATGATATGGGGGAGATAATTTGTGAACTATTCCATTTGTTTTTAAAAAATTTTTAAATTCAAACGATGCAAATGTGGGTGCATTATCACTAGCCAAAACGGCAGGTAATCCGAAAGTACTAAAAATTTTTCGTAGCAATTGTACCGTCGTATTCACGGTCATATTTTTCACTATGTGAATCTCTGGCCAACGTGTATATGCATCTACCAGTATAAGGAAATAAGAGTTCATAAACGGTCCAGCAAAATCAATGTGTACTCTTTCGAAAGGTTTAGTCGCTCTTTCCCACGGATGGAAGGAGAACTTCGGAGGATTGTTCTTGAATTTGTTGCATTGTAGGCAATTATTAACTTCATTTTCAATATCCTCCGAAATTCCCGGCCACCAGCAGTAACTTCTAGCCAATTGTTTGGTTTTAACTATACCCGTATGGGTAGAATGTAATTCGTTTAGAATTCTTTTACGTAAAGTTTGTGGTATTACGACTGTTTGGCCGCGAAAAAGGCAATCCTGTTGTAGGGAAAATTCGGTTTGGTCTATTCCAAAACGATCTTCCCTTTTTACAGGTTGTCCAATATGTAATGCTTTGATTAATTTTGAACAGCTATTATCCAATAATGTCTCTTTCCTTAATTCATTGAAGGTGATTGGCAGATTCTCTATTTGGAATATTTCGAAAGTGTCAGGTTCATCATAGACGTAAATTTGGTCAGAACTTGTAGGTAGTCTGGACATTGCATCAGCATTTGCACGATCTTTAGTATTTTTGTATTTGATATCGTATCTGAAAGTTTGTAAAAATAACGCGTAGTGTTGCATTCTAGTTGTAGTAAGAGTAGGTAAGTGTTTAGAAGGCGAAAATATTTGTACGAGAGGTCTATGGTCTGTATACAGGGTGTCCCAAAACGATAGCGTTAGCAAGGAAATGGGAGGTTCCTTGGGTCATTTGAAGCGACATTTTCCAAAGCAAAAATGGCGTCCGCGGTTTTGTTTAGGAATTATTAACGAAAAACACGGACCAATCAGAGCGCGAGCTAGACGCCCGCTGCCTGGCGAGCCGGCAGGCGAGCGTTGGCGGTATGCCGCGATATCGCAACAAACAAGAGTTTCTCGAGTATCTCCGATTTCGATGAGCTTTGGATATGTTGTCAAGACCATGATTCTGAACAACATTTCCCTTTAGACTTTTTACCTATCGGCTTTAGTTTACGAGATATGTAATCGCGAAAAACTTTACTTGTCAATTCATATGGGTGTCACTGGGTCACTCGGTGACGAACTGCACAGATGTCTCCAGGTATACGGCAGTACCGAAAGCTAAGGGACGTACGGCCAGGTCAACGAACTGCACAGCTGGTGATAGATAGTTGGTATACGACAGCCTAAAGCCTAAGGGATGCGCGATCATGTCAACGATTCAGACTTTCACTTTCACTTTCGAATCGATAAATAAATCATATGTTTATTTCACAAAGATGCCTTGAAATTTTTGCACCCTCACGATCACTGTTCACAGTTGTCAACACATACATAGTTATGCACTAATAACAATTGCCATATCGCTTGTAATGCTGCACAAATCACAACAATCAGTTAATTCGATCACTAGACTGCGGATTTCCTGCATTTGTAGCAAAAATGAGTATGTGCATTTTAAGACAGTAGAGAGACTAAAATAATTTAAAAACACACAAGAATGTATTATTTTTAACTTGTCAAAATGATTACAGTAAGAATCAAATATCTGTCTGGCTCCTGTCCCTTGTAATAGCAGCAGCCAACTTTCATTTTGCATAAAGATCCGCAGTCTAGTGATTAGTTTAAATATCACTATCAAAAACACACCTAATAGCAACCATAAGCTTTGAATTGATAAGTTTTTGGAGATGATCTCTCTACCGCGGCTCGAACGATACTGATTTTGCACAAGATTTTTCTAAAGAATTTAGGAAGGGCATTATGCGTGTCGAAATTCGAAATGCACGCTGTAGCACGTTTACGAAAACGACGGGACGGTTAGACGAAAAAGAGGATACGAGAAGGACCGCTAGAAAATATGGCAATCACATGTTTCCTGCAGATTAGTACGCAGAGTCGATGGGTAACGGTTCGAAAACGTCGCCTGTTCTCCTTTTAGAAAGTTTCTTAAGGAAGGTACAGGACAATAGGGATGCTACGCTGACCTGGCATTTTTAGCTCTAGCTGAGTAAAAGGACGGATGACGTTTTTGAACGGTTACCCACCGACTCTGCGTACCAATCTGCAGGAAACATGTGATTGTCATAAATTCTAGCGGTCCTTCTCGTATCCTGTTTTTCGTCTAACCGTCCCGTCGTTTTCGTAAACGTGCTACAACGTGCATTTCGGATTTCGACACGCATAATGCCCTTCCTAAATTCTTCAGAAAAATCTCCAGAGAGACCATCTCCAAAGACTTGTCAATTCAAAGCTTACGGTTGCTATTAGGTGTGTTTTTGATAATGATATTTAAACTAAACACTAGACTGCGGATCTTTATGCAAAATGGAAGTTGACTGCTGCTATTACAAGGGACAGGAGCCAGACAGATATTTGATTCTTACTGTAATCATTTTGACAAGTTGAAAATAATACATTGTTGTGTGTTTTTAAATTATTTTAATCTCTCTACTGTCTTAAAATGCACATACTCATTTTTGCTACAAATGCAGGAAATCCGCAGTCTAGTGATCGAATTAGCTGATTGTTGTGATTTGTGCAGCATTACAAGGGATATGGCAATTGTTATTAGTGCATAACTATGTGTTGACAACTGTGAACAGTGATCGTGAGGGTGCAAAAATTTCAAGGCATCTTTGTGAAATAAACATACGATTTATTTATCGATTCGTGACACACATTTCGAAGTAGCAAATGGATTTACGGCTGAACAAGTAAGTTTTTAATGCAATCTGTTTCTGCTTCTTCTCTCGTTCGGGTAAAGTTGCCGGCTTTACTTTCGGAGACATTAGCATGCCGTGTCCGCTATCATGAACACCCATATGAATTGACAAGTAAAGTTTCTCGCGATATATCTCGTAAACTAAAGCCGATAGGCAAAAAGTCTAAAGGGAAATGTTGTTCAGAATCATGGTCTTGACAACATATCCAAAGCTCATCGAAATCGGAGATACTCGAGAAACTCTTGTTTGTTGCGATATCGCGGCGTACTGCCAACGCTCGCCTGCCGGCTCGCCAGGCAGCGGGCGTCTAGCTCGCGCTCTGATTGGTCCGTGTTTTTCGTTAATAACTCCTAAACAAAGCCGCGGACGCCATTTTTGCTTTGGAAAATGTCGCTTCAAATGACCCAAGGAACGTCCCATTTCCGGCTAACGCTATCGATTTGGGATACCCTGTATAATGTAAAGAGAGAGAGAGAGAGAGAGAGTTTCTACCATGTAAGTATTAAAGAATTTTTTTACGCCAAAAATTATACCATAAGCTTTCTTGTCTATTTGGGAATACTTTTGTTGTACTCTTGAGAGAGTTTGTGAAGCGAACTGTATTGGTCTCTCCGTGCCATCTGGTAGATATAAGACAATACTGCTCCTACTGCGTATGGACTAGCGTCCGTAGCTAAGATAATAAGTAGTTGCGGATCGAAATGTGCAAGAATTCGTTCCGACATCATTTCTTTTTTTACCAAATCGAAAGCTTCCTGACATTTTGTATCCCACTTAAATGGTACCTTATCTTTTAACAAATTATGGTGGGTACAACTTTGAACTGAGATTTTGCAAAAATCTTCCGTAATAATTTATAAGTCCTACAAAGGCTCTTATTTCTGTTTTATTTGTGGGAACTTTAGCATTTTGAACTGCATCCACCTTTTTCTTTTCTTTGTATATTCCCGATTTATCGATCACGTAACCGATTTTATCTTTCATAAATTCGCATTTATCTAAATTTATTCGAATATTATGGTTCGATAATCGGGATAAAACTTCGTTCAACCTATTGTAATGTGTAACATTGTCAGGTGCAGTAATTTTGATGTCGTCCAGAAATACTGACACTCCCGAAATATCTTTCAGGATGTTTTCTATTTCTCGCTGCCAAATTGCAGGTGCACTACCAATACCGTACATCAAACGTGTACATTGGAAAAGACCTTTATGTGTGCTTAGTGTCAAATACTTCTGGTTGTCTGGATGAACTTCCAGCTGTAAATAAGTCTGTTGTAAATCCAATTTGGTAAATTTATCCCCTCCTGCCATCGATGAGAACAAGTTTTCTATTGAAGGTAAAGAATGCTCATCGATAACAAGATTTGGGTTTAATGTGGTTTTAAAGTCACCGCAAATGCGTATTTTCCTTTGGATTGGACTTTACAACTGGTACAATGCGTGTAGCCCATTCAGAATTTTTAACCCTGACTAAAATTCCCTTGTCCTCTAAATGTTTTAATTCGTCCTCGACTTTTTGTTGTAATGCATATGGAATTTTTCGAGCTTTAAAAAATACAGGTTGAACGGTACTTTTTAATCTTAAACGTGCTTGAATGTTCGTAATTTTTCCCATCGAGGCTTCCAAGATATTTGGGTATTTTTGTAATATCTGATCTGGATTAGCTTTTGTAGAAATCTGAGAAATATTTTCTAATTTTATACTCAATTGTCGTATCCATTCTCGACCCAAAATTGGTTCTCTGTCTGTATTGACAATATACAAATTCAAAATCTTGGTAAGGCCACCATATGTGCAAGTTACTTGTAAGTAACCAATCTCATCTAGTCTAATCTCCCCTTTGCAATATGTAATTAATTTTAAATTTGTTTTTTGAACTTTCAAATTACAGAACGATTTTTTGTATAAGGAATGGTTTATAATGCTTACTGCGGCTCCACTGTCTACCTCGAAATCAAGAAAATGGTCTTCCACTTGCATTTTTATCATAAATTTCCGCCTGTGACTCGCATGTTCCGATTGTATGGCTAAGATTTCTTCAATTTGGTTAGCATCCTCACTATTTTTGTTTTTGAAGCACACCTTTGCCAAATGACCCTTGACCTTACATTTTGTACATATGCTGGAAATATGTTTACACTTATTCGCTAAATGTGAAGAAGATCCACACCTGTAACAAAAATTTTTATTATTTGTATAGCTGGCTTTCGGAACAGACTTCGTTTTATTTGTTGCACTAAATGTATTTGATTTGACGCTTTTAACAATGTTTACGCTGGCGCTGGTCGTGTTGCTGCGATGTAGCTGGGCGGCGTCCCTTGCGGAAGTCTCCATGCTCACCGCTATTTCGAGCGCCCTTTCGATCGTCAAATCCTTTGTCTCCAGTAGTCTGCTCTGTATATCTTGAGTTCTTAGTCCAAAAACGAGCTGATTCCTCAACGTCTTCTTCTGGTAGTCGCCAAACTTGCATGTTGTGGCTAAACGTTGAAGTGCGGTCAAATACTTTTGAGCACTTTCACCGTCGTGTTGCTTCCGTTGTAAAAATCGGAAATTTTCTGCTATTTCCAAAGTTCTGGTGATTTCATCTCCTTGACTAGATCACTGTAGTCTTTGCTGTTTGGGCTTTCTGGTGATAATTTATCACACAGCACTCGTAAGCCTCTGGCCCCATGTAGTGTAATAATAGGCAGCCTTTTTGTTTTCCGGAACTTGGAATACCTGGAATGCACTCTCCAGGCGCATGAGCCAACGGTCGAATTTCTTTGAAACATCGTATATTTCAATCGAAAATACTGTGTGTACTGCATGTGCAATACCTCCGCCAGTTGTAGTAGTGTTCTGCATTTTTATTGTTGTAACTCGTGGTGCTAATAATTTTTCACCACGTGCCTAACCTCACTTTTTCGATTGGCTGGTTATTTGCACTATTGTGAGTTCTTTTTGCCTCGTCGCCAACTGTTGTGTTTGTAACACACCTTTATTGCATTTAACAACTTAATACTAATATTGTATTTGAGAACTAAAGGTATTTTGGTATTAAATATGATGTATCGTGTATAATGGTTCCGACTCGCATGTACGGTATCCGGAACTGAGCAGCGTTGCTGTACGCCACCTACTCACGATGTGATCGGTTTCGTACGTAGTGCGCAAGCGTGAGTTTAAACAACGCAATTCGTAACGGCATACATAACAAATAGCAATACCTGCTCTATACAGTAATCGCTCGTTCGTTGTCTGGCATGGTGGGCAGGATCGTTGTCCAGTGCCTACCCATTCCACTGCCTGTCAACGCCGCGTCGCTCCGCAGGGCGGCGACGATTGATGTCGGCTCGGGTATATCGGTGTGAGCACCACTACATTGACTCGAATGAATCGAATGTTCAAACTTCTTAATTTACATTATTTTTTTATGGGACCTTCATGAACGTATTTCTGGCATTTTTCTGATTAAAATGACACCAAACACGATATAATTTCAATTGTACATAGTGTCTATAAAAATGAAACACGCGGGACTCAGATCTGTCCGGCGACGGCGATACGCTTCGACCACCCGATCCGTGTTTCATTCTGTCCTTCTCTATGTTCGGCTCTCTATTGAAGTCTCGGCGCGGTCGGCGCGATACTCTAGACGCAGTCATAAATCAAAAATAGCGTCCCGGCAGGGTCGTTGTCACTGAAAAACACGGCTTCTGGACATCGAACGAGCGATTACTGTATTATCAGCATTAACGCATGCCAGTGCTGCCATCTAGCGGTTCTGCTCGGTAAGCGGCGCGCGATCGCCACTACAAACCAATATGGCGGCGCCCTTACCTGTCAAAATTACCGAAAAAGCTCAACTTTAAGCAACCATAAATCCTGAACCATTGATCCTAAAGGATTGAAACTTCGACTGAAGCCGCGCTGGGTACAAATCTACTGAATTACATACCAAATACATCATAATTTATTGGAAAAAGGCAGAAACTTTGAGTCCGTCAAGGTAAAGAGCAGCCGAAGTAACTGCACGCTAAATGTAAAGAGTACACTGAAGATTCAAGTTAAATATCTTGTACCTCCAAAAATATCATAATCCCTTACATGCATTCAAGAACAAGTTTACTTTCTACGAATTTACTTTGTATGAGCATTAGTTAATTGTTATATTGAAAACATTATATTGTGGTACTACATATCATAAATATTTTTGCACAAGAAGAATGTTTATATCTCATATATTCCCATTCACATATTTCATATCTATCGCAACTTTAACGCGAATGTGCTACATTAGGGTGCTTCTTAATTTTTTACCAACGAATAAAATGCATCGCGCCCTCCAGAATTGTTCCTTTAGGTGAGAAAAAAATTGGTGCAAAGTTTGAGCTCGATCGGATAAAAGAATCCCGTGCCCCTTTTCAATTGAAAATTTTAAAAATTTTGAAATTCACCTCAACTATGGAACATGGCACATCGTTGGATTTGTCTTTTTTTTCTGAATTGGAATATGGAAAAATTATATGACCTCCTTTGAATAAAAACAACGATGACCTTGAAATTTCGAAAATATGATTTCCAAAAAATTTTTTTATTTTGCCATTATATTTACCGTATTTAACAGTGCAATTTTCTCCTCTGACATTTTTTCGTATAATCACAAATAACAGAGATATTTAAATACCTACGTAAATGAATATATTCTACAGGATAGTAATAGGGAACTCTTTCTTATATTCTAAAGAAGTTATATGTAATATTTACATATTTTTCGCTAAGGTAGCTTTCTTTACATCAGGATATTGCTGGCGGTAATCTTTTACAATTTGTAATATCATCTGTTTTTCTTCCTCATTACGCGCTAAAATTTGATTAAAGTCCTGCATTAATTTAACAGCTCTTTCTGCCTTATCGTTAACCACCGGTAAAGCTTTAATTACATCTATACCTATTTTATAAGATAGTTCATCTTGCCAAACTATAGGATCTTCTCCTACAAATTCTGCCGATATACCGAATCTACTAAAAAGCTTCCGACTTTCATCTGATATAAAATTTGAAATATCCTTCTGCATATGGTCGGCTACATCACTTGGTAGGAGGACAAACATTTTATAATAATCACCGCCACTAGTAGTGTTATTTAAAGCCTCCACCAGTCGTGTCTTTGTTTCTATCGGAATTTCATTATGAAAGAACGATAACGCAGCATTTTCTGGTGTCAAATACCACAAGTGTCTGCAAAATTTGTCTAACGTTACATGACTAATGTCTTTATCTATTTCCTTATATTTATATAAGGATTTAATAAAAGTAAAATCCTGCTGCTGAGTCCTCGTAGAGCTAACTTTACACTTATCAAGTGTTTTCTCTTAGGTTCGCTCGGACCAGGTTCTGTTGCATCGCAATCGCTCACATTGGGCTCCAGCACAGGATCCTCAGTACGTCGCCGATTTTCTTCGTCGTCATCGGATGATGCAGAGTTGATTATTTCTTCTGATTCTAAAAAAATGTGAATAATATGAGTAAAGAGGAACAGATTTCGACAATTTTACTTTAAAACAAATCATTTCTGGAAAAACCTTGCATAGCTGCTTGCGCTCGAACTTGACGTGATTTTTCTTTTGCTTGACGAAGCACTTGTTATTTTGCGTAAAGAACTCGATCTCCTCCAATCATCGATCCTGGTCGTCCTTTTTTTCTTTGGTTCAGAAGAAATTGTTTATCTTCATCGATCGTGATCATCTCTAAAGAATCAGCATGTGCGATATCGAAAAGATCATCCAATTGATCAAGAAACTGTTGTTCCCGTTGATCTTGTAGTTGCGATCGCCTTTTGTAAGGTCTTCCACTCCTGGTGTAAGGACTCCAATTTCTTGATACAATGACAGGTTCGGCGGACTGGAATTCTTGCCTTTTCCCACATCACTTCCGCTTCTTTCACAACAAGGTGTGTACTAGATCGAAGGTTCAAATTCACTTTCCGCATATTGTAAAACAGAACTCTTAAAACTTGTCCTTTCGATGGCAACTTAGCGCCTATAATCTGACTTACGTCATATCGTAATAAAAACAATTTTTCGCGACTTCTACTCTCCATTGGGCTTCTGATTCTCTGATGTTTCTACTGTTGGATTCCGGGTTTCGAAATCGAGTGCAACAGTTTATAGAAATCGAGAAAAGTTTTTCTTTAAGTAACGTACACGGTGGCGAGGTAAAATACAACAACGTAACCTTCTGGTCTTGAGTTCGCAAGGAAAATGCTCTCTACTATTTCGGCGGTATAGGGTTAAGTGTTCTTAGTACATAGATACTTCGTACACACGATATCTTTGTGTAAGGATTTTTATTTATAAGTGTACAGCACGTATATTAGACGGGGTCTCGACTGACTCTTAGTTGACAACTGACTTGGAGTCATGGTCGACCCGTCTTCTTATTCTAACTATCTCTGAAATAGTTTTACTTATTAACTTACTTAATAATTGACAAAAGTACTTTGTAATGCAAAGTATAAGTTGATTTTGTTTATTTTTCAATGCTAATGTGGCTAAACTGTCACTTTAGGCTTCTTAAAGTCTTGTTTCAATACAGGTATAAATAAAATGTAATACATGGAAATGTTTAAATATCTCTGTCATTTGTGATTATACGAAAAAATGTCAGAGGAGAAAATTGCACTGTTAAATACGGTAAATATAATGGCAAAATAAAAAATTTTTTGGAAATCATATTTTCGAAATTTCAAGTTCATCGTTATTTTTATTTAAAGGAGGTCATATAATTTTTCCATATTCCTATTCAGAAAAAAAGACAAATCCAACGATGTGCCATGTTCCACAGTTGAGGTGAATTTCAAAATTTTCAAAATTTTCAATTGAAAGGGGCACGGGATTCTTTTATCCGATCGATCTCAAACTTTGCACAAATTTTTTTCTCTCCTAAGGGGACAATTCTGGATGGCGCGGTGCATTGTATCTCTATAAAAAATTTTCACAGTTATAGCTTAGAAGCACCCTAGTGCTACATCTTCCTCTTATCCGGTTAACTTCAGCTTTTGCAAGAATTATTTTCTTAACCAATGACACAACTTTAGGGGGTGGCGTGAAAAAATCTCGCAAAAATAATTTCAACCGGTAGAGAGCTGAGGTCCACCTTACTCCAGACTCACAATCCCACGCTTGTTATCGCTCGCAATAGTAAACCAGTTCGTCTCCTGGCACGTCAACTATGAATGGGTGACACAACTTGCGCGGTATATTCCGCAACTCGGTGCTCGAAGGGCTAAGGATGGGATTGTGGATCTGGTAAGAGTCGAACGTGTTTGGAGGATCAGCTGTGTAGGTTATTAGATGCCATCGTGAATTGAATCTTGCTTCTCCCAATTTCAAAGATGCCGGGACGATCCCTCCTCGGCGGGGCGTATTCCCGGATCGAAGAAAGCGGAGGTACACGAGGGTTGCGTCGCGATTCTACGTCCTGAATGGTAAACCCGAGTCGACCTACATGTTCTCTTTTAAATTGGAATACTGCTTTGCCGCGACGCCCCTATCAAGACACTCCCGTATTTTCAGGAAAAATAACGTTTAACTTTTCCGACTTGCAAAATCCAAACGGCCGCCATCGACTTGTTCGTTTTCCATTAGCCCACGAAAATGCCCAAAGCCCCGCGCGTTTAAGTATATTCAGATTTCGTTGATTTCTGTTATAGCACGCTTGTCGGGGTAAATAAAATCCAATAATTCCCTACACAAGTAGTAAACGGCGACGCGACAAATTTAATGACACGTGCTCGTTAATAGACTGTGAAACTTTATGCAAATTTATACTGTCGCGCGGGCGCGTGCGAATCTGAAGCTGGCGAAGTTGATTTTATTCTCGCGGTTATACAACCGAATGAATCCGCGAACGAGACAATTTTAATACATCTGCATACGCTTGTCCTTTTTGTGTAAAAGTCGAATGATTTTCTGAATGCTCAGTTCTGTTTAAATGTAGTTTGGAGAGAAGGTTTTAAGAATTATAAAACTGGTTAATTTCTTTTTCTTTATTTATTTATATGGGTCGCATCAACATCAAGGTTGATCAAGCAAGCAATCACAAGGATTATAACATAAGATTACAAATTTGGATCCTTATATAATACTTAGAAATAGTTAGAAGTACATTGTGGGAGATCAGTTTGCAGCTGTTATAGACATGATTACAGGGTGTGGTAAATATTGGTGGAGTTTGGAAATAGTATGACTTCGTTGATGTTTTTATTAATATTGAGGTGTCACGTCCGGTGGTTCAGACATTAATAATAATTGATAAAATCAATCATGTATGGTATAACATATATTTCCTGAATTTCTTTTTATGCTTGCTCTAATAATGTTGCACGGGAAATAAAATATCAAATATTATAATTAATAATTAATATTGAATTATCGTATATTATACCACATTGCGAGCGATAGAATTAAGGAAAATCTATAAGATATATTTCGCAATTGACTATATGGGACTGCTAACTCATGTGATTTATTTCAAACTTAAACTCATCTTGAACAAATTAAGAATACAGCGAAATCTATTTTATTAAACAAATGAAATAATTCAAAATATAATATGCGAGCGAATAATTAAACGAAACATTCGTTGAAACTTATTCGTCACTGAAGGATGTAAAAGATAGTCCAGAGGAAACCAAGATAGACACTACGTAGAAGAAATGGATAAAAGATCGATGAACAATAGACTGGTAACTAATACCTGGCATAAGAACGAATCGAAGATGTTACATCCGGTCAAAATGCAGACGACAAAAGAAGAAAAGCGATTACGAAGAATCGATGAGGATTATGTTTACCAGGATTATGTAACCCATGAAGATTAAGTTTAGAACAATGGATTGACCGATCTATAAAAGGGATGGCTTCTCATCAGGACAAGTCAGTCGCCATCCGAAATCTACGATATTCTGTATAGTTCATGTCAAGCAGTCGACAGCCAAAATCTTAGCAATATTACTCGTTCATTTAGTCAGAAATTCTTGTTATATCACTCGCAAGTCGTTCAGTTGTCAAGTTGTCAGTCGTTCAGTTCGTTATTTACACCAGTTCCGGTTAACAATAGTCATCATAGATAGTTAATTCACTCGGACGAGTTAAAGGTGAAGTGCCAAAAGCGAAGAACATAAAAGATTTAATCTAAGGCGTGTACACCCGCTGGATTTAAAATCATCATCAACATCTTCATCATCCGCGAGACTATTGAAGCGACCGTGTCCGTTTGTCCCTCTCCTTAAGCGAACTAATTTTACGGTAAATACTAACAATTTATAATAAGATCCCAATAACTCTATGTTTCCGAAATTTGTTGTTTAGAATATATTTTTGTTTATTTATTTTTAAATGAAACTCTCAAATCGTTCTTATCAAGGCCAATTCGTTTTAAGAAATCCTCAATTACCCGAACCGAAGCCGGTGAATGCAGGTAGGTTCGAAAACTGCGTTTTATCCTCTATCTAAATCTTTAAATTAATATTACCTCTTAAAAACATCCACCTTAGGACGTAACAAAGGCATTCACTTAATTTGCTAGGGATAGCCAAGCGCCGTCTTTGGAAGGAGAAGAGTAGAAGAGAACCGAGAGTGATGTATTATGTCGAATACGCACGGGAGGGGGATATTTCAAAATTCTGTATAAGTGGGAAAAAAACTGGTTAATTGGTTGGGCAGCTTTTAACACGTTAAACGCTGAGCCAACTGTGTTTATGTTTCCGTTTACACCACGCAATACCGCTGAAACTAGTGAGCCGATAATAATAAAGGTCTCGCATCCTGCCATGAAAAACATGGACCGCAAGCGGCATACTGAACAAACGAGCTTGCACACTGCACACTGGGTGTCCCTGCAATCGTACAATGCACCAAGAGAATCTCAGCTAAAAAATACATTGCAAGCACCGACTAGAATTTTGCATATTGAACTCCATTCTTGAAAAAGAAATTTAACTATTCATTGAGCGAGTATAAGCATCTGTGTGAAATGGAAATGATGATCAGACACATTGAATAGACACTATGCAATAGCATTCGCACCTGAGCACGCAAATATACGCATTTGCATGAAGAGGAAATGGTGAGCCATGATCACACACATTGCTTAAGTACTGTGCAATAGTACTCGCACCTGACGAATTTTTTAAAAAATTATTCTGTGCTATCTTTATATCATCATAAAGATCAATCACCATAAAGAATGGTGTTACAACTTTTCTATTTTATCTTTTATTTAATTTTGTGTCCTGCAATTAACGCAGAAAATGCTTCTGATTATTGATTCTGACTTTCACAGTAGGATTATGTCCGAAAACCCAATTCTATAAAATGAAATTTCGCCATGAACTTCAGTCACACTCTGACTTTTTCCATGGTTTGACAATTTACATTTTTTAATATCAAGACATTTAACCTTTCACATGTCGAATAAAGATGCAATCAATTTTTCAATCTTTTCTATCTCTCCTCTCTGGATTACTTTTTCACTCCAAGGTTTCACGAATTATAATTTTGATTGTTTCCATTAGGGAATAATAATTTTATCAGTGGATGGAAGAAAAGTCACTTATATTCAACCTTCCGACGTGTCTGTGCCGGGGTCTGTCTTGACCCAGAATATTATAATTGGAATTACTCAATGCTCAACTATAATGCCTTGCAATTATGGTGGTTATGGTCTCCGGCCTTTCTGTGCAATTGTTTGTTTGTACTCATGATTTATTTAAATTAATGCCTATTATACTTTCGTATATATATTTTGAGTTCTAATCCCCAGTATGTAGTGGGTACGCAATAATTGGTACATGGCGCTTTTTCGTCCGCAGTAATACGTACAAAATGTTATCGATTTTATTTTTTAATATTTTCTTGTGGTGTATTAGATTTTGAGGGCCACCAATTTTTTTGTATTCAGAAGACATCATTCTTCCATAAAATTAGGAATAATATTAACACTAGGTTTACGTCATAATGACGGGTTCTGATGTCCTTAATTTGCGATTATTAAGATTGTAAAGATGCTTCTCTGATGAATTATTTACCAAATTTATTTCTTTGGGTATATATTACTGGAAAAATGGCCAAAAATTTGAATGGACACATTCTTGTTATGTTTATAAAATAATGAGAAACAGTTATTTCTAGAGCTCCGTAAACCTAGTGTTAAAATAAAGTACGATCGAAGCATGATACCGCAGCAATCGGTACAGTTACCCTATACATATTGAATGAAAAATTGAGAGTGATCTGCCTCGAGTGTTCGCTATCCGAATCATAAAGTGGTAGAACATTCTACAAAAATTGATCATTACCCTTGGATCGTGGTAATTATTTTGCACGGCTATTTCTCAATTCAGTCTACCGGCGCGGCGCAGCAATTTTCTAAATGAAATTTCCAGAGGCGGCGAAGCGAATTTTTCCTTGGCTGCTGTCTGATACGTGTCCAAATAATTAGTCGCGTGACAATGGGCATTAGGGATTCAGTTTCTTTCATTTGCCGGATTATTCTAGGCGTTCCAAGTCCCATTTCCATAGCCCGGGGAGGATACGGGAGAGGAAAAAAGAACCCGGAGAAAGACGCGCGCGGTCGCGACTCGGGGAATGTTGTCCTGCGGCACGTGCAACCCCCTTTTTCCAAACCCCGTTTTCCAACCCTCGCGGCTCCTGCGCCCTCCTTAAAGCCGGTTCGTTATGTTCCAGAGATCGTTACAGTTATTAGTGACCGAGGAGAAACGCCTGGATCCGGAGACTTTCGAGCTTTCGCCTCGTTTCATCTTTCCGCGGCTTCCTCCTGCTCTTTTCCTACCACCCGACGGAGAAAACAAAGAGAGAGAGAGGGAGAGAGAGAGAGACACTGCTCTTGCGAAAAAACCAACCTCGAAATGAGCCGAGCCTCGTCCGACGCCTTGCGCCTGCACAATTTTAGCGATAACTCAGCGATATTGCCTCCCTGTCAACGTTTAACACGTTCGCTACTGCGAGAAAGAATCTAACAGGATAAGCAATCGGCCACGCCACCATTTTTGCTATTTATGTTCGCTGTGCAATATCTCTCGTCCTCCGAAATAACATTTTCACTTTTTGCTCGCTGACTGCTAATACCAATCAATTTCGCCTTCTCTCATTTTCCTATCTACAGTCACACAAATAATTCTATGGAATTATCACCATGTGTATAATAGGGTGGATCTTATTTACTCCTGACGAAAATTTCTTTCAAAATTTCTTTTACGGCACCCCCCAACCTCACCTAAGAATTGTTCCAATTAATAAAAAAATTTCTGAGCAAACTTTGAGATCGATCGGGTAACAGGAGAACGTGCCTCAAGACCCTTAAACATTAAAATAATTAAATACTCCAAAAAATTGTTTTTCTCGAATATCTTCTAAATTGTTGATCGCTTCGAAAAACATGTTAGACAAAACCTGTAGATCTGGACAGGCTGCGTCTTTTATGTTGTATTATTTTTTTCGTAAAACAAACGATTTTCGAAAACTAAAGTGTGTTTTCATTATCTTTGATCAATAAACATTAACGAAAAATGTGTATTTTTTACCACGTTTTTATTAGCTTGCTTTCTTGTCTGTCTGTCTGTCATTTTTTATCTAATATATAAGTGTAATTATATTAAAGGGGGGAGGTAATTACCCCGTTTACCCCGTCTAATTTTGCCATTCTTATATACATAAATCATCAGATATAGATAAGAAATGAAAAAATTTAAGTAAGACGTGGTAATGTATCAGCATTTGTACAACTTTTCTTTCTTTTTTGTTTTGCGTTTAGACAGATACATTTATGAATATATTCCAGTAGCTAAAGGATTAAAGCGTTTGATTTGTTCGTCCGTATCCTGTGCACAGGATGGGCTAATCATCCGAATGCACGGACTGTGTCTTCTTTTTACCACGTTTTTATTAACTCGCTTTCTTATCTGTCTGTCTGTTGGTCTGTTTATTAGTGACCCGGTGGAATTTTGCAATTGATTTTAGACTAACTTCCCGATGAGCTAGAGACTTTAAATTTGAAACATAGCTCAGCACTGGATGACAATGCAATATTAAAATAAATTTTTTTTAAAAACTGTGCGTTTAGGAGATAAATAATTAGGTTTGACCAGGATACGAACCCGGGGGCCTCACTAAATACGCTCGGTAGTGGTAGTGCGTCATTGGTTCAGCGATAGCCAATCCGCGCGATAGACTTCGACTCATTCCCTCTTCACTGATCCACTTCGCAACGAAGGAGCTTATTGTGTTTTCGTACGTGGAGGTAAACGAATTACATTGACTTTATTGGTGGTTTGAAACCGGTAATTTACTGTAAGTGGAGTGAGTGTGCAAAGTATTAATAAAGAGTGATACAAGTATTAAATATTGCCGATGATTTTATTTGGAGCGAGGTTATGTTTTCTGTCAAAACATACTTGGATGACGTCGTGCTAATAAGCATTTCTACGCGCTGTTTGTATCGCAAAGGGCCGCATGTTTACATTCTCGCGTCTGATCGTTTGTTTTCGATATGCCGCGGTCGCAATACCGCCTGAAATTTACTACGTGTCTCTGTTATTATAATCTCATCGAAATGTTTAAAATCGATTGAAAAATTTCACACACGCACAAGGCTAAAAAGCAGAAAATAATTATTTAAATAAAAAAAATAAATTTTTTTAAAGAAATACCACGTTTTTAAGACGAACTAAAAAGAATAAAATAATTTTTCCTAGCCCCATTCAGATTCCTAACCCCATACAGATAGTCCTGAAAATTTGTGATTGTGAATTTTTAATAGCTATGAAAATACTTGTAAGATTTAAAACGAAAAACGTGGGGCGCATGCAATAGATAATTGATGCATGTATAGTTAACCTAAGTCACTAACAATTTTATTGCACTGCAATAGATATGAACTGTTGTGTGAGTCCCTCTCCCTCTCGCTCTCCCTCTCGCTCTCCCTCTCCCTCTCCCTCTCCCTCTCCCTCTCCCTTTCCCTCTTTCTCTCTCTCTAAAAAAATATATAACTCATGTTATTTTCATTATTTGTACAGGGTGTATAACAAAGAAAATTGTTGGTGAAGTTTTTTTCTCTTCTGATCATGTTCTGTCTCATCGACACGGACTTGTGGACTGTGTAGTAGGCTTTTGTCTATACGTATAATTCCACACAATCAAATTTTGCAAAAACTTGAACAGCTTATATCTACATAACTATTTGTTTGCGACATATGGCTGCTTTCAAACTTTTTCTCTTCTCGATGTGTAGAAGGCGTTGATGTAAAAAAAACTTTAACAACAATTTTCTTTGTTATAAACAATTCTGCGGCAAGTTTCTCTTACAAATGTCCACCGATCCAAAGGTGTAGATTCACCCCTTTTTTTTTTTGTTCAAGGGCGGTGGGGAAATGCTCTTACGTACACCCCCTCTTACGTACGCTCTTACGTCTACCCCCCCCCCCCCCCCCTTCTGATGAAGGTCGAGGGTGTAGTGAAGGGGACTCGGCTCCTTCTAAGGTGACGATTGAGGAAACGGGACTCCAATCCCTATCTATACTCACTAAAACCAATACCATATCACTTCCGCTGGCCCGCTCTCCGCATTCAGCGGAAGTGTATTGTTTGGTCCAGGACCACCAGTCTGTTCTTGGCATATCAGGTGTAGATTCACCCCTAGGACGGATGACCATTACTTTTTATACACCCTGTAGTATAAAAAATCACACACATACTTCAAGTGTCACTAAATATGTGTGCAACATCCCGATGCAAACATTTCAATAGTTCTTTCTTGAAAAATTCCGAAAAATGGCCTCGAAAATCAGAATGCCTCTTAAGAATTGCGAAATGAAGTATTTTACCCAAACTATGTGTAACAATATTATATTTATTAACCACAATTATATCATTTAAATGAACGTGTTAATTTCGAGAATATCCAATTGTTTGTGGAGAATATGAACAGATATGGCTCGCTAAATTCTTGCTTCCTCTTCCTCAACGAATCTTTCGGAATTCATTGGTCTCGCAGCATTTGAAAACGTCGTCGACGACACAGCGGTTCGCAAGAACGGGACGCGATTATGGTTGGCCCGTCTGACGAGGGGAGCCATATTTAGTGGTTCTCCTTAGCTCATTCGGATGTGTTCCCTTGATTACAAACTTCGCACCGAGCTTGCTATTGTCGTCAGGGCGACGTTGAATTGGATATGTTAAGTCGCTCGTTGCGAATTGCGATAGCTGGCTTGCTAACCGCCATGCCGCGCAGGTTCCCTCGGTGACGTTCACTATTATTTCTGCAAATGCTTTCGATGGAAATCGATGGGAACGCGCCCCCACAATGTGCTCCACTTTATGGGGGTGACGGTGAAACTTGTTCACAGAGCTATCAGAGCGATAGGGATTGACAATTGATACTTGCGTTGCAATTTGTTGCTATTCGGCAAACGGAAAATAAAAGTAAAATGGCGAAGTGGTACTCGTGCATGTACCGTGACAGATATTAAATAGCAATTTTTTACAGTCGTTTTATTACAGTCTGTGCAATAATTGAGCCATTTATTGTGAAAATGATGCAAGTAAAAAGAGATTATCGGATAACACTGCGGATTTTTATGCAAATTAAAAATGTCTGCATTTTTCAAAATACTTTTAATCATTTTAAAGAGTTGAAAATAATGCTTACTATTGAAAGTAATAAAAATTTCAATTCTTTTTTCGAAAACAGTTAAAATAAGAATAGATTAGAATGAGAATATCCCATTACGTAAGCATTCACATTGAATTTATATTTTTCATTCCTTTTTATGTTACTGACCTTGAATGACCTTGAATGACCTTGACTGAGTATATCGTTGACATTGTCTCGTGAAGGGCTACAAACGTAAGAGAGTTCAAAAATATGTAGTTCCATTGAAAAAACTAGATTGACCTTCAAATCTCCTAAGCACCTCCGCCTGAAAAATAGTTATGTACACTACGTAATGGGCCCCTTGATACCAAACAACTTTTGTCTGAAACATTTCTTCCTGTGTATACATATATTCCTTGTCTTAGGTAACTCGCCCTGTATATTGAGAAAATTTTGGAAAATTTTCGGAAATTGTCATTGACTTTTTCCTCTTGACAGTGGGATCTTCCCTTAAGTATACAGGCTTAATTCGCCATTATTCGCGAGCATACCAGCCTCGTGAAACTAATCGCAGTTTCTGCTCGCTCACGGAAGGCCAAGACCACTGGAGTTGACGATTTGATTAATCGATAGGGGAAATTGTTTCGGCGAGATCAAGCTATACGCAGTGCCCGATAAAATAGTTTCGAGCGTCCGGCAAACGCAATTAGGGTGCGTTTATACTGGGCTCATGGCTCGCGGAGCCAGAGCCAAATCCATAAATTTCGAGCGCGGGTTGACAGCTCCCTGATGTGCGTGCCCAAAAAAAGGTCCCCATGGGCTCCACGGCTTCTCTAGGCAAACTACCGATAGCTCTCCTTTAAGACATCATGGAAATAGGAAACGTTCCTGCCACTTGGTGCGAATTCTTCTTAAATAATAATTTAAAATAATTATTAAAAAATATAGCAGACACACATCTCCTTGTACTGCAAATTTTTCCACCGGTTCAAGCGTGTGAAAAAATTTTTAAAAATATGGTCGTATTCTACGTAAACTTGCACAATTTCAAGAAAATTGTGGTTTCGCGGAAAAAATTTTTTTCTGACATGCTATACATCATTTCCCGTAAATTTTTTTCACGCTGATTTCAAATCTGGTCTCAAAATTTGTCTACGACCTCGGGATTTTGCATAAAATCGAATTTTTTGCGAACAAAACTACTGAAATCATTTCTTCGTTGAAATGATTTGATAACCCACTAGTTTGAAGATATATTGTATTTTCTCATATGTAAAACACAATATGATGAAATATCTGAACGTTTACTTGACGTATCGCTGCCATTGTCGCTGGCACTCCTTGTAGACTGTGTGTGTGACTGTAATGTAATTTCAATTAGATACCTATTTTCGTTCAAAATACTTCATCATTTTTTTTATGCAAAATTTTCATAGTCACACGCCTGCGGTGGTGGGTGTTAGGCGCATATGGTGAGGGGGGAGGAGGGTAATACGAAACCTAATGAATTTGTTTGCGAAAATGAACGGTTGCCGAGATATTCGCAAAAAACTGCTACTGCTACTGTGTAACCTATAATAAATCTAAGCCGTATTCATTCAAATTATTGCAAATATATAGATTTGGGTTAGGTCTAAACAATCTGAAAATTCTGGATGCATCTACAATGGGAAGATTATGTGAATAGAGTGAGTTGTGGTTAGGTCGTGGGAGGGCCGACCACGCATACGAAAATCAAAAAAATATATGTATGACCAGAGTAAGACCCTGTTTTCTTTCTCCACAACGTATTTACAAAAACAGTAGACAGACGCCGCGCCGAAGCAGGCTTACGTTGCCACGGATCGTGCACGAATACGGAAAATTCAATTCAGTACTAGCAACAGTTTATTGCGAATATCTCGAAAATTAAAAGAAACCCGCCCAAATGTGAAAAGGAAAAAGGTTTTCCAAATTTTTAGCTGTATAACATATTTAAATTTCATCAAGATCGGAGAGGATTTCTAAATGATTACCCTAGTTTTTTGCGAATATCTCGGTAACCGTTCATTTCCGCAAAATAATTTTTTCGGTTTCGTATTACCCTCCTCCCCCTTCACCATACGCGCCTAACACCCACCACCGCAGGCGTTGTCACTATACTAAACCGCCGCCAATTTTGAGACCAGATTTCAAATCAGCGTGGAAAAATTTACGGAAAATGATGTATAGCATGTCAGAAAAAAATTTTTTCCGCGAAACCACAATTTTCTTGAAATTGTGCAAGTTTACGTAGAATACGACCATATTTTTAAAAATTTTTTCACACGCTTGAACCGGTGGAAAAATTTGCAGAACAAGGAGATGTGTGTCTGATATATTTTCTAATAATTATTTTAAATTATTATTTAAGAAGAATTCACACCAAGTGGCAGGAACGTTTCCTATTTCCATGATGTTTTAAAGGAGAACTATCGGTAGTTTTCCTAGAGGAGCCGTGAAGCCCATGGGGACCTTTTTTTGGGCATGCACAGCAGGGAGCCGTCAACCCGCGCTCGAAATTTATGGATTTTGGCTCTGGCTCCGCGAGCCATGAGCCCAGTATAAACGCACCCTTACTCGCCGCCAGAAAAACGTAGCCCTGATTTTCCAGATCAATGGACAAGGAAGCCTGGTACGAAGACATTCGTATCGGGGCACTAGTATTCCGTTGCAATATGTCGGCCGAAACATTATTACATCGATTCACGGATACGTCGCGGAGTTCAATCCATAGTTTTAGAACTAAGTTTTCGTTAGTGAAAATCATCCGAAAATATACTAATTCATTGAAGAAAATGGGCCGGAATGATCAATTCGAGCAACACACAGCTAAACAAAAAATTTCACTAACAATTTTTATAAGAAAACGCCGCAGAATTTTCTAGGATTACTGTTCTTAGGATTCCGTCTTGGGATTTCCATTTTGTGATGATTGAACAACCATCTTGAATACTTGAGCTTCAAATTTTCTTCTTTTTTTTTGTCGACGCTTGATTATTTTCTACGCACATTTTTCATAGCATCAATAATTTTTGAAAGTCCCATGACTGAGGAAGTTTTAATATAAACTTCAATTATAAATAAACTGCAGATCTGTGGACAAAATAAAAATTGTCGAATCGTAAAACACGGCTTTTCCGAGTTTACCCGAATAGCGTTTCACCTCGGACCGTGACATTTTCACGAAGAGAAGTTTTCATTTCTCTTGTGTACAAGAATATTTTCAAGCTTCCATTTGGCACAGCACTATTATTGAAAAGCCTATTAACAGGCTGCCGGTAGATAAAATGTTAAGTCATGGATTTACTTACTACAAGTAACTTACTTACTTACTAACTTACTTACTACAAGTAACAAGGCTAAAAAGCAGAAAATAATTATTTAAATAAAAAAATAAATTTTTTTAAAGAAATACCACGTTTTCAAGACGAACTAAAAAGTATAAAATAATTTTTCCTAGCCCCATTCTGATTCCTTACCCCATACAGATAGTCCTGAAAATTTGTGATTGTGAATTTTTAATAGCTATGAAAATACTTGTAAGATTTAAAACGAAAAACGTGGGGCGCAAGATAATAGTAAGAAGTGTAGAGAGTAGCTTCCGTTGAGAAAACTTACACAACAGTTCATATCTATTGCAGTGCAATAAAATTGTTAGTGACTTAGGTTAACTATACATGCATCAATTATCTATTGCATGCGCCCCACGTTTTTCGTTTTAAATCTTACAAGTATTTTCATAGCT
>CM052271.1:113000-128856 GCA_028455795.1 Lasioglossum marginatum | reverse complement strand
CCCCCCGAGGGCCGGGGTTAGCTCGCTCCCCCAGCCCCCCCATCCTCCGCCCCCCTCCGCGAGGGCACGCGGCGGCGCGGGGGAGGAACTTCCCGCACCGCCAAAGGGACATCCGCCTCCCCGGGAGGGGGGGGGCATTAGTTGGCGCGGGGAGGGGAACACTCCCCGCGTCCTCCCCCCAATCACCGTCCCCCCACCCTGGGGGCTCACCGCGACCCGGGGGGACGCCCCCCGCGCCGCTACCCGCACCACACCCGCCCCCCTTCTCCTCCCAAGAGAGGAGGGCGGTACAAATTAAGACTAACCTAACCCAATCCTAACCGCACCACAACTCATTCTATTTGCATGATTTTTCCATTACTAGATCAAATTCTGGATGACAGCTACAATGCAAAGATTATGCGAATAGAATGAGTTGTGGTTAGGTTTGTGGAGGGGGCGGAGAGAGTTAGGTTAGGGTTAGGTTAGATCCGCAAACCCATACCATGCATACGAAAATCCAGGAGTAGTATCTCACTCTCATTATACATATATAGGGTGAACTTAAAATAGTCAATAAGTATGCAAAATAATAATTTAACACGGTGTATGTATTATATGTTAGAAGTGTTACGACTAAGCAGCTCTGTAAAGTTGACGTTGTATTGTAGTAAGCCTTCTACTTCTCTAGTCGCCGTTAGATGTCATATTGAGCAGAATTACCGTCCGCGTTTATAGTAATAAGCCTTCTACTTTTCTAGTCACCGCTAGATGTCGTATCGGGCGGAACTACCGTTAAAATAAAGTGTAGTTGCAACTAGAGCTGTGACTTATGAGATACCCGGGTACCTGGGTTACCCGTGAGATACCCGGGTAAACAAAAATTACTTGGGTACCCGGGTATTCGGGTAATTTTTGTTTACCTGTATCTCATGAATAGACTGCGGATCTTTCTTTATGCAAAATAAAAATCGTTTGCATCAATTGCAAGAAGCAGACGACATATTACTTATTACAACTCTTATTACAAAATTACTTATTTATTTTATACTTAATACTTTGATAAAACCGAATGAATTTCAAACAGAGACTAAAGTGACTACTAAACAATCTGGGCTCACTTCTTGCGGTAGCATTTGTCAAAAACAAAGGCGATACAATCGACTTTGTTTTGTTACAATGTTATAATTAGATTGCATTTCTCAATACAACAGCTGAATTTTTGAACGTTGACACCAATGAACCATCAACCACAAAATCTACATATTACATATAATTCAAATGATGAATATAGAAACAAATTTCTATACATTATACAAATTTATTTATTTAAACAATTATTTTAGCAATAAATTATTATTGAAATAATAATTCAAATTATGAATATATGTAGAAACAAATTTCTATACATTATAAAAAATTATTTATTTAAAAAGTATTTAAATTATAAATAACAATAACTAACTACTATAAATAATAAATATATAAGGCACAACACAATACAGAATACAGAGAGAGAGAGAGAGAGAGAGAGAAAGAATGACAGAACCGAAATTATTTATTTCATATTTATTATTTTATATTCAATTATGAACTAACTTAATAATAGTTCTCGTAACCAGTTGTGAGACTTCATGAGATACTCGGGTACTCGGGTAAAAGTTAACAAAGCAACCAAAATTTAACAAAGCTTTTTCGTAATTATCTCGGAAACTAAGTCCGAGCGACGGATAGTTATATTGACAAAAGTTGTTCAGAATGTTGTCCTTGACAACATATATGAAGGTCAAGGTGATCCGAGTTGGGTCCCCTCATAGCGAAATAAGAAATAAAGGAATGATTAGTGATATAGAACTGGTTAATCAGATAAACCAAACGATAACTTGTGTGAAGCTTGTATAAAAGGAAAACAAGCACGATTGCCATTTCAAAAGAGAAAGAATAAAGATCATGTAAAAAGACCTTTGTTAGTAGTACATTCAATCGTGTGCGGTCCAATCACTTCTTCTACTATAAATAATAAAAATTATTTTGCAACATTTATAGATGAGTACACTCATTATAGTGTCACATATCTAATGCAACACAAATCGGAATTGTTTACAGTTTTTAAAGATTATGTTTCAAAAAGTGAAGCCCATTTTAATTTAAGGTTGATTAATTTGTACTGCGATAATGGGAGAGAATATTTATCAAATAAAATGAAAGACTATTGTAGCAAAAAGGATATCAGCTATCACTTGACTGTTCCACGAACCCCACAATTAAATGGTGTAGCGGAAAGAATGAATAGAACGATCACCGAAAAGGCTTGAGCAATGATAGCTGGTGCGAGCTTAGATAAAGTTTTCTGGGGTGAAGCCGTTCTTACCGCTACATATTTAATTAATACACTCCGCGACAAAACTATAAGACATGTGCGAAATTTTCAATGGTAGTGTTCCGTCTAGAACGAATCAGTACAATAGGGGCTCTCTGTCGAACCTTTTTTTATGGCGAGTTCGTGACCGGAGGTTCTTCTCGAGGATTAGGCTAACTTTGTCATCTGGAGACCACTTCAGATGTTGCCCAAGCTTACCCCTAGCTTTTGTATATATTCATTTACGATTCGTTGTAACTTGACTCTTGCGAGCGGCCACCATGGCTGTTAAGTACGGTCACCAGGTAATAGTCTCCAGACCTGCCATAAATAAGGTTAGACAGATCCCCACTTCTCCTTTCTATGGCCTCAAACAGAGCTATTGGAAGGAGAGCTAAACAACCACGAGCATCCTGATTGGAAAATAGGTTTTGGACAGAACCAATCAGGACAATTCCCTCTGGTCTCACAACGGTTTACACACACCTCGCCTCACCTAAGGCCAACCTCTCATCCATGAGGAGCCTAACCTACCTCGCGTTGAGGGTGGAAGTCAAGTTCACCACAGTTCAGTTCGTTCTTAACGTACTAACGAGCGTGATACTCATCACACCTCAACCGAGAGCATTGACAATACGGATCACAACAGACTGATCCGCGCGCGTTTAGGCAGGATCTGTTAGAACAGCCTTACCGACGAGTTCTCTAACAGATCTGGAACGAAACGCGATTCTTCCTCTCCATTCCTTATAGTCGAATTAGTTGCCTAAAATTAATTTCGCGGGTAACAAACAACCATTCGTAAATTCACGCATACGCGAGTGAACAGGTAGATTTGAAAGAGATTAAATTGTTTCTTGGACTAAGGGTTAAAAGAATTAGGGATAAAATAACTCTAGATCAAAGTAATTATATTAGAAAAGTTTTGAAGAAATTTAATATGGAAAATTGCAATCCAGTAAATACCTCTAATCCTCTAGAAAGTAAACTTAATTATGAAGCCCTGAATTCAGATGAAGAATACGACGCACCTTGTCGAAATGTTGTTTGATGTATATAATGGTGTGTACACGGCCTGATATATGTGTAGCTGTAAAGGAATAGAAGGGTCGTGGAAGGAGGTGAAAAATAACGGCACTAGATTCGATCGTTGAGTGTTTCAGGAGAAGTCCACATGTCCAGTTTATTAAAATGTATATAATCGAAGGAACCCAACACCTTAACACTAACTTAAGAAATAGAAAACAGAAGAACAATTAGATAAGGTCTTAAAAGCGGAAAGACCTTGTGTTTGGTTTTTGAAGCACGGTTTTAACTCAAGTGAAGCTAAGTTTTGGAAGCACAGTTAACAGCTCAAGCGAAGCTGTAGTTAAGACACTGTTTAAACCGCTCAAGCGAAGCGGGAGTGTTATTAGCAACTGTTTTAAGTAAAGAAAACGATAGACGATAGAGAAGCGCAATGGCCTTAGAATTTAACCGCTCAAGCAAAGCGGGAGTGCTTAGTGTAAGGTTTGATAGCAACTGACTCTTCGGGCAATCAGCTGTGCCCGAGGAGTTAAAACGGCGGGGAAAGAGGTGAAGAGGGGCCTCCATGGTAGCGAGTCCTTATTATGGTTTTGGCAACCCCGTCACCTCTCTCTCCCCTGTCCTAGACTATCTCGCGCGATCCGCAACAGTAGTACAAATAAGAGGAATAAAGAATTATGGAATTGTCTTAAAAGAGTTTTAAGATATTTGAAAGGAACTATAGATATTAAATTAACGTACACGAAAAGTAAATATAATAACATTTTGACTGGGTATGCCGATTCTGTTTGGGGAGGTAATGATAACTGTGATAGAAAGAGCACAACAGGGTACATATTCAACATGTTTGAAAAATGCACAATTAGTTGGAACACGAGAAAGCAATCGTCAGTGGCAGTCTCATCCACTGAGGCTGAATACATGGCTTTATTTAAAGCGATTAAAGAAGTACTATGGCTAAAGTCTTTAGCAATTAGTATTAAAATAGATGTATCAGAAGCCATCGTAGCTTATGAAGTCAACAATGTTTGTATTTGTATAGCTAACAATCCTACAAGCCATAAAAGATCAAAGCATATTGATATTAAATATCACTTTACCAGAGAACAGATAGAGAATAAAGTGATAATATTGAAATATATTCCTACAGGTGAACAAGTGGTGGATGTGCTGACTAAACCACTTACAGGACAGAAATTCATGAAAATGAGAATCGCAATGGGCGTAGAATGAAGAATGATTTATGTTTTATATGGTCTATATTTATATGTAACATCTTCTTTGTTTGATTATCATGATGTTTTATAATGTTTGAATGGTTTGATTAGGTTTTTCTGGGTTTTCCTAAACCTAAGCATAAAATGTTGGACCATATGTAATTAGCCCCAGACAGAGCACAAGGAAGACATTTCTTCATTATATAATAGATTTAATTTTGAGGGGACATGTTGAAATATGTCAAAATTAATCTATTGTTAGATTGTAATCGATTCAATATGATTCAATATCGGTATGTTTCAGTTTGTTTATGGAACCGTTGGTTGTTTGTTTAATGTATCGTTCAACTTTCTAGCCCGAGTGATCCTCACTTGACGTATGAAATTTAAACCAAAAAGTGTTTTTCTTCGTGCTCATAGTTCTCTTACTTGTGTTAATAAAACTTCATTTAGTTAATTTTGTTTATTTAATCACATAATCTAATAATATTCATATTCGATTTCCCAGTAGTTAGTATTCTACGACGATACACCTTTGCCGCTCAAGGTATATCTAATTCATTTAAATAGATTACGAGTCAGCGGAACCACGACCCTATCCCTTATAGTGGCGACCCGGTGGTGAAAGAGACATCGAACAGTCCACTCCCGTGTTCCACACGAGGCGACTCGTTGGTGAAAGAGACAACGGCTAGTCCTGCGTGTACACTTCCTACCTTGACTTAAAATCTCTTAACCTAAAACTACCCTCGGGTTCCGCTTAGCTGCCAAAACCCTCGGCTCGTAACACTGGCAAAAGGAAAATACAAAATTATTATTATGTAGGTTGGAGGGAAAATTCTATCGTATTTTAATGACAACATTTGAATCAATTTATAAAAATACATGTTTAATATTATTCAATGATATCATTTCCATTATTTGTAACAATGTAATAATATGGTGCTATTTTTCAAATAACCTGTCAATTCCTGTTTTCTAATGACTCGCTATTGTGTTGGTGAAACTTGTCACTGCCATTTCAGGTAAGGTTTTATTTTATATTTATTTTCAGTCATTGAAACATTACTGGCAAAAGGAAAATATAAAATTATAATTAGGTTGGAGCGAAAATTCTATCGTATTTTAACACTAAACCTACCCACATCGGTTAAAATGACTGGTTCCAGGTTTTTTATTTTACAATTAGAAAAGTAATAAAACTGATTTCATAAGAAACGACTGTATCAATATTTTTAGTAGTGCACGTATTACAATAGGAACCGTACAAGGTCTAAATAAAATCAATCTTGTCACTTTTATAAGAGAACATGTACCAGTTACTTGTGAGGCTCGGTAGGATATAATTTCCATTATTTGTAACAATATGTTGCTATTTTTCAGATAACCAGTCAATTTCTGTTATCCAATGACCCGCTAGTTAACATGTGTTTTTGATTCACAAGCAAAATTACCTGCTTACTTAAAATACGACATAGCTTTCCCTCCAATCTAATATATTCATGCTAAAATCTTCCCGTTTATTAGACAATGCTTCTCACCAAGAAATTCTAATTTTGAGATGCAGCAAAGATATCAAAAACATCTATTCATCAGAAAGAAATAAGTGTTTCCATACAGATGTGGCTTACATTAGCGGAGGACCGTGGAAAGAAACAAAACAGTTTCAAAGATTTTTAATAATAAAATAAATTTATATTTTATAATTATACAAATAAATATATTGTTATAAATATATGTACATATACATATAGATAAATATGTATATTGTTATGTATATGTACATTAGGGTGCTCCTTAGTTATACTTGGAGAAAAATTTTTATTGAGATACAATGCAAGTCACCCTCCAGAATTGTTCCTTTAGGTGAGAAAAAAATTTGTGCAAAGTTTGAGCCCGATCGGATAAAAGGACCACGCGCCGCATTTAAATTGAAAATTTTGAAAATGTTGAAATTCACCTCAACTATGCAACATGGCACATCGTTGGATTTGTCTTTTTTTTCTGAATAGGAGTATGGAAAAATTATATGACCTCCTTTAAATAAAAATAACGATGACCTTGAAATTTTGAAATTTCGAAAATATGATTTCCAAAAAATTTTTTTATTTTGCCATTATATTTACCGTATTTAACAGTGCAATTTTCTCCTCTGACATTTTTTCAAATCATAATCATAATCACAAATAACACAGAGATATTTAAATACCTACATAAATGAATATATTCTACAGGATAGTAATAAGGAACTCTTTCTTATATTCTAAAGAAGTTATATGTAATATTTACATATTTTTCGCTAAGGTAGCTTTCTACCATCAACATTAAATTTCTACCATTAACATCAGGATATTGCTGGCGGTAATCTTTTACAATTTGTAATATCATCTGTTTTTCTTCCTCATTACGCGCTAAAATTTAATTAAAGTCCTGCATTAATTTAACAGCTCTTTCTGCCTTATCGTTAACCACCGGTAAAGCTTTAATTACATCTATACCTATTTTATAAGATGGTTCATCTTGCCAAACTATAGGATCTTCTCCTAAAAATTCTGCCGATATACCGAATCTACTAAAAAGCTTCAAACTTCCAACTCTGATATAAAATTTGAAATATCCTTCTGCATATGGTCGGCTACATCACTTGGTAGGAGGACAAACATTTTATAATAATCACCGCCACTAGTAGTGTTATTTAAAGCCTCCACCATTCGTGTCTTTGTTTCTATCGGAATTTCATTATGAAAGAATGATAACACAGCATTTTCTGGTGTCAAATACCACAAGTGTCTGCAAAATTTGTCTAACGTTACATGACTAATGTCTTTATCTATTTCCTTATATTTATATAAGGATTTAATAAAAGTAAAATCCTGCTGCGGAGCCCTCGTAGAGCTAACTTTACACTTCAAGTGTTTTCTCTTAGGTTCGCTCGGACCAGGTTCTGTTGCATCGCAATCGTTCGCATTGGGCTCCAGCACAGGATCCTCAGTCGCCAATTTTCTTCGTCGTTATCGGATGATGCAGAGTTGATTGTTTCTTCTGATTCTAAAAAAATGTGAATAATATGAGTAAAGAGGAACAGATTTCGACAATTTTATTTTAAAACAAATCATTTCTGGAAAAACGTACCTTGCATAGCTGCTTGCGCTCGAACTTGACGTGATTCTTCTTTTGCTTGACGAAGCACTTGTCTCTGTTATTTTGCATAAAGAACTCGATCTCCTCCAATCATCGATCCTGGTCGTCCTTTTTTTCTTTGGTTCAGAAGAAATTGTTTATCTTCATCGATCGTGATCATCTCTAAAGAATCAGCATGTGCGATATCGAAAAGATCATCCAATTTATCAAGAAACTGTTGTTCCCGTTGATCTTGTAGTTGCGATCGTCGTTTACAACCCTTTTGTAAGGCCTTCCACTCCTGGTGTAAGGACTCCAATTTCTCGATGCAATGACAGGTTCGGCGGACTGGAATTCTTGCCTTTTCCCACATCACTTCCACTTCTTTCACAACAAGGTGTGCACTAGATCGAAGGTTCAAATTCACTTTCCGCATATTGTAAAACAGAACTCTTAAAACTTGTCCTTTCGATGGCAACTTAGCGCCTATAATCTGACTTTCGTCATATCGTAATAAGAACAGTTTTTCGCGACTTCTACTCTCTATTGGGCTTCTGATTCTCTGATATTTCTACTGTTAGATTCCGGGTTTCGAAATCGAGTGCAACAGTTTATAGAAATCGAGAAGAGTTTTTCTTTAAGTAACGTACACGGTGGCGAGATAAAGTACAACAACGTAATCTTCTGGTCTTGAGTTCGCAAGGAAAATGCTCTCTACTATTTCGGCGGTATAGGGTTAAGTGTTCTTAGTAGATACTTCGTACACACGATATCTTTGTGTAAGGATTTTTATTTATAAGTGTACAGCACGTATATTAGACGGGATCTCGACTGACTCTTAATTGACAACTGACTTGGAGTCACGATCGACCCGTCTTCTTATCCTAACTATCTCTGAAATAGTTTTACTTATTAACTTACTTAATAATTGACAAAAGTACTTTGTAATGCAAAGTATAAGTTGATTTTGTTTATTGTTCAATGCTAATGTGGCTAAACTGTCACTTTAGGCTTCTTAAAGTCTTGTTTCAGTACAGGTATAAATAAAATGTAATACATGGAAATGTTTAAATATCTCTGTCATTTGTGATTATACGAAAAAATGTCAGAGGAGAAAATTGCACTGTTAAATACGGTAAATATAATGACAAAATAAAAAATTTTTTGGAAATCATATTTTCGAACTTTCAAGTTCATCGTTATTTTTATTTAAAGGAGGTCATATAATTTTTTCATATTCCTATTCAGAAAAAAAGACAAATCCAACGATGTGCCATGTTCCATAGTTGAGGTGAATTTCAAAATTTTCAATCTAAATGCGGCGCGTGATCCTTTCATCCGATCGATCTCAAACTTTGCACTTTTGTTCTCACCTAAAGGAACAATTCTGGAGGGTGGCGTGCATTGTATCTCGATAAAAATTTTTCTCCAAGTATAACTAAGGAGCACCCTAATATACAAAAACAGAATGAAATGTGAAGAATATAGCTAGGTAATTCAGTGATACTTAAGGATTGGTTAAAGGGTAGCTAGTGAATTAACAATTCTGCAATTCTTCATAAAAAAGGATGCAGACACGTGTCTCCATTCTTCTTAATTACTTTACATATTCTCCTCTCCTCTTTAAAAGATTTGATTAAAGTATCGGGATTATGGCTCATCGGGAGCATCGTATATTTTCTGCTATTTTAATGGAATTCGCTCAAAATGAGCGGTCGTCCCACCTCTCGCGATTACTACACTCTGTAAATTGTTTCAATTCGACCGAACCGGCACGTTGGAAGATTTATCCGTATAAAACTCCTCCAATGAAGAGACAATTATCGACACGGAGCCGTGCGTTCAGGGTTGCGAACACACCACCGAAACGCATTTCACACACATCAGTGTCCGATACGTAGGTGTGAAATTGGCCGAGACGCATGCGCGCGCAAAACTCGGTTTCAAACAAAGTTATTCTACATAATATTTTACTACATATATTTATGCAAGTTCGTTTAAATCATTTAGCAATAAACCAATTGATCAATTTCGATTTTTCAGTCTGTATATAACTTACACCAATCAACAAAATACATTTTTTAAATTTACGTTACAAGCTCGAATAAAAGAATTGTAGAAAGCAATTTTGACAAAATTTTCATTACGCGTCGTCTTACAAATTAATCCTTTTAGCTTGGCAGAAAAAACAGAATTTGGTTCGTATATAAAAAAGGTTATTCCGATGTAAAATGTGTGCCATCAATCATAGAGAGGGCTTCAACTATGTACGGAAATAATACAATATATTTTATCAAACCAATAACGGCAGAAATATTCATTTCCATGAATTACCTTATGTTCGTTTTGAAGCAGAAAATTTGATTTTTCAATTTAAGTGGGATAATCGTTTCTGTAATAGGTAAATGGATGAGTTCGAGTTGCAGGATAATTTGGGAGAAGCTTGCGATTGCAAAGAGTTAATGGCCGTGATACTAATCGATTGGTTCTTCGGTATCGAGCCTTATCAAGGTCGCGGGTCGCCGTGGTCGTTCGTTAAGACACAATCCGGTCGGCTGGCATCGATCCCCGATATTTGTTATGAAATATCTGTCAATCGCATGCGAGCCGGCTATAAAACATCCCCTGTCCGGCCAACGATTTTTCGGGGTTCAGAACTGGAGCTTCGCTTTGCACTGGATCGCTCGCTAATAAAGTTTCACTGAAGATACGAGTAGTCCGAATGATACTGATACCGTTTCGCACTGTTCCAAACATGTCCTCTTCACGACCCTGTCGTGGAATTCCAATTTCAAATAATTATTTAAGCAACGTCTCGACATCAAAAGGGCCGTTATTTTCTAATTTTGATTGGACAAGGATTGCATTCTCTTTCGCTTAGAATTAATTCTTTTTTGCTCGGCTGTATTATCCAACTTGCCCTATTGTTTGTATTAAATTAGGATTTATGTCGATTCTCTATTGTTTTCGAACAATTTTTCACTAATGGTCAATGGTCTTGAAACATTTGTAAATAGTAGACAGTGCTTGTTCTGATGTTCTTGACAGGTGTCTTTCTGGGGATTTTTTAAGAGCTCCTCGAATTAATTCCTAATTGATTTTTAATATTTATAAATCTCCGTAATGAAAAGTGTAATTGAATTTGTGTTCTGCCTTTTTTATGGATACATTCAAGATACTGCCTTTTGAAAATAATTTTTCTATAGAAATAAATAAATCAATTCAGTGGCGCCATTCCGCTTCCATTACAATCCAGACATGAAGAAGTTAATAAATCTTTCCCCCGTTAATGGAATACCAACATCGCCCCAATTTGATTTACAAAATATTAATGTAACAATTACTAGAGCGATGCACGAAGGTTAATGGAGCAGAAAACAGTGCGCAAAAATTCGAAGCAATTTCGAGCGAAATTTTCATTGATTAAATTCCTCGAATAATTTTAGTAGCGATTAATTACGTTCTAGTACCGCTACATCGCTGTAATAGAATATTTTCAACAAACACGTGATCATTGAAAAATCAAATATTTCAATATCTCATTCGAAAAATCAAATTCGTGCAGAAAGACTACCTGGATTTGACCGAGCTTATGGCAACGGCGACCTAATGTAACTCGAATAGCTGCCGGTAATCTACTGAAATATCATCGCATACGACTGTTTACAATACGCTCGTTCAAAACAAGTCACTGCCGACGTATTTATATTTCGTTATCCGTGCTATGCACTGATCACTGACTAATAATACCGCGAAGCCTGCCTGAATAGCAAGCGTTTCAAATTGAATCGTGTGAATTTCGTTTTGTGAAACTTTACAATGTCGCAATTGGGGCAGTCAATAATGTAACAAGCGTGGTTGCATGTATACATTAGGAAATCGGTCGCAATCTGTTTCAAATCAGTTCCTAGACTCGGCGAGTTAAATATGCATGGCCGGAGGACCTGCATGCATTCCCTTCGTGCATGTGCAGAAAACAGCACCAGCAAGGTTTCTATTTTCAAATGTTTTTCAACGTCAAAATAATTGCAGACAAATTCAATTTGCTCTCCATTAATAATATTTGTAGGAAAAATATAAAAATAATTCAAGCAGAGTGTTACAATACATAGCTAGCATGGATAAACACAGTTACATAAAAAGAGTTGCACAGCATTACACCATTTTTTAAATCCCTGCGATCTTCATTTCCCATTTTCTGGAAAGTTTTCCCACCATTAAGGGACCCAAAGTCGTCATAGGAACGAGAGAAATATTTTTAGGAATAACATGAAAAGCAACTAAAAAATTGCAATATACCAAAATACACATATAGAGGCTGAAGAAATGAAACAGTGGTTGCACGCTGTCAAAGTTGCACGATATTACGGAGGGTTAAGAATGATTTTCTCTCTGTTAAATTAGGTATTTAGGATTTATCTAACAATAAGTTTCCCTCTGCGCCGCTATTCCTTATACCTGAGTTCTCCTATCCTTCGACCATCAATAAAACAAACGGTCTTGTCGAAGGCAGACGTTGAACACGTTTTCTAGGATTAGGTAGCTCTTGAGCGAGAAGCTTCTTCTGTACTCTCACCCTTTTGAATAAACTCTTTATATCAAGTTGTCATAATCCTGTACTACGAATCCTTGGCATTACTTCATTTTCATAACCTCGAAGAATTTCAACCTAGCAGACAATGGTCCAACATTTTTTTAATTCCTCTAACCTTTCACATTGTATGGAACGTCTTCCCACCACCAAGGAACACAAAGTCACTACACAGGGGAAATATTTCAGGAAAATACAAACAATAATTAAAGGAATTCTAGTAAAGAGGTACTTATCTGAAATGAAGATAAGAGTTGAAATGGCAGATAATAGGTGTGTAATAGTTATGCAGAATTAGAGGGTTCAGAATGATTTTTCCTGCATGGAAGGTCCAATTCTTCTGACTCTCCACATTTTATGGAACGTCCTTCTACCATCAAGAGTCTCAAAATCACCATCGAGACTGTGAAATGGTGCTCACAAACGAAAGCACGACTTTCCCGTGGAGGTGAATAAAGGGGGTACATAGTTATCTGCGTGGGCTTTTGAAGCTCGTATGCAGTCTCGTGACTCGATGAGCGTACGTTGATGAAAATTAATGCTCCCATTTTAGTCTCCTCGTAACATTCTTCGTGCAGGATAGTTTGGAATAGCGGTGGGCAATAGTTGTTCAAAATGACGAGTAAAAAATATCGAACGAAAATGATGAATTGCTTTACCCAATAAAATTAATTTAAAATTAAAGAAGCTTTTGAGACAATCTACTAATTCCAGTAACAGTGAAATAAAAAATCAGGAGCCTGGCGTTTCAATTGATCAGGTACATCTCGAATGTCAAAACGAAGTGAAACAGTATTTGGTGGATGCGAGTACATGTTGCGCCATTGACCTCTCTGCTCGCATCTCTTCGCCCAATCCTGGAAAAGGGTACAATCGAGCTGTCGGGCGAGGTCGAGCGGCTGCACGGAGCGGGTCGGAGCGGGTCGGAGCGGGTTCGAGCGGGTCCAGCATGGATCGTGCGGAGAGCGTGTGTGCCCGCGGAGCGGATGATTTTTCGAGCGGTGCTCCTTGGAGCGCGTGCGCCCGCTTCGGCCAATTCGGCGTGGTCGTTTTCGGCTGCACACACTGACGAGACGCACAACTTTCTGCACGGTAGTGTGTATACTCGGTTACGTCCGGGCCCGTGTCTGTGCTTGACGCGGCTGCACACCAAAGTGCACGCCGCCTAAAAACTCGGAACCGAGCCAGCCATCGCATCGCCTGGAACAGCGTATCTGAAGCTGGGAATTCGACTAATCGCGCGTAAGATTTTTCTTTCGCGTTCTGTTTGCTTCCATCGCGAACAAAGGCTTCGGCCTGCTGGATGCTGGCTGGAAAGAGCGAGATAGAGATACAGAGAGAGAGAGAGAGAAATATAGAGGGAGATAGGGGATCTTGAAGACGCAGGAAGATAGAGAAAAAAGGATTGAATCGGTGAAAACCGTGAAAGTCGTGGGGGTGGAGCCAGCCAGCCTTAGATCTCGCGGCACCAGGATTTACGATGGTTTGGCGGGAACATATTTGGGTCGGCGTTTGTTATCAGTCACGTGAGAGCCTCGCGGCTTTTACAGGACCTCCACGGTACTGTTACGTCAGCGACGATGACCGAACAGGTCCGAGACGTGGTGATACCAAAGGTCGAAGGACCTCCACTATACTCTTACATGAGTAAGAATGACCAAACAGATCCAGAGGACAAAAGTCCTCTCAGCTTCTGCAGGACCTCGAGGATCTTGTTAAGTGATCAAGAATGACCAAACAAATCCGTCACGCTTTGGACCAGAGGCTGAAAGACCTTCCGCTTTCTAGGGCCTCTACCATCTTGCTACTTGCGCGAGGATGATAAGAACGGCCCACGATGGTATGAAACAGTGGACAAAGGATATCTAGCATCTTATGAACTGAACAAGAATGATCGGGTGTGGTCGTAACCCTTTGAACCAGAAGTTGGAGGACATTCTAGCTTTTTCAGGACTTCTACGATCCTATTACATGAGCAAGAATGATCACACAGACGCATTTGACCAGAGGGTAAAAGACCTCTCGGCTTTTGCAGGACCTCTAAGATCTTGTTAAGTGAGCAAGGATGTCTATACAAGTTCATCATGCTTTGGACCAGAGACTGAAGGATCTTCTAGCTCTCCAGGAGCTCTACCATCCTGCTACTTGCGCGAGGATGATTAAAACGGCGAATCAGTGGATAAAGGACCTCACGGCTTTTCTAGGACCTTTAGCATCTTGTGAACTGAGCAAGAATAACCGAGTAAGGTTGTGACCCCTTGAACCGAAAGTTGGAGGACCTTCCAGCTTCTCCAGGACCTCTACAATCTTGTGACCTGAGCAAGAATGACTTGACAAGCTCGTTACGCTTTGGCCCAGAGGGCAAAGGACTTTCCATCTTTCTAGGACCTTCACGATGCTGTTACCAAAGTGAACATGATCAAACCTCCATAACGCTTTGGTCCAAAGGCCAAAGGGCCTGCGAACAGTGGCCCTCAGGACCTGACCGGCTCTCGAGAGTTGTTTGAAAACTGCTCTCTAGTATCCTGCGAATCTGGTGGGAGGTTGAATTCGACGCGACGCGACGGTGCTGCTCACAGCAGGACGTTCGATAATGGGGGTGGTTCCACCTTTCGACTCTCTGCCTGCTCGAGAGACGTCGAAACTTTCGAGGATAGTGTTGCGTTATAGAGCGAATCGAAGGAGAGCACATGCGAGACACATATATCTGTGCACCTGCACAGGCCTGGAGGATTCACCTATTTCACCTGTGTCCGATGATTAGACAGCATCGTTCGATGCCGATGCTCCCCCATCGAGCTCGTTAATTGGCCGTACGGCAACTTTGGTTAGCTGTCTCTCCTCTTCGATCGATCTTCCCGCTCGACGGAAGTTGTACGCGATTCGCTAAATCGTGCTACACGAACTTGTCCGGGATTATCTCGTCGGGTGCATCTTGATGCAAAAGTCAAGAAGCAGAGGCGCGCAAGGTCGTAGGAAGGGGCGCGATAATTGGACTGCGAGTCTTAATGCGTTTGCGGAGGACGGTGCTGAGGAGGTCTTTTATTTGAACTAGCTGGCTGATGGAGTGACACATTTTTGGATTAGGCCTACGGCTCTTGGAGAGGCTGACTTCTGTTTTAGCAAGATGACGAGTACACTGCGGATCTCTATAGAAGATAAAAATAGTACTAAACAGAACCTAAATAGAAATTCCATTTTTTCTTTAACCCGCGAACGACCGGAAGGATCCGTCCCCTCCATCCATAAAAGTGCAATATTGAATATGATTTGATTTTTTTATGGTCAGTATATTAAAAAGAAATCAATGCTAAGTAAAAAATATATGAAGTGAATTAATAAATTGGTGTTAATGTAAATTTTGCAACAACAAATTGCGTATAAACGATGAGCTTCGTTTCTGGATGCTGCATAGTAGGTTAATGATCAATTCAGTCTTGTTGAACTTCTTCGGTTGGTCCATGCGGGTCTACGCGGTTCATTTATTCGCTTACGTCAGTACTTATTATCTTGCTAATATGTACAGGGTGTATAAAAAGTAATGGTCATCCGTCCTAGGGATGA
>CM052271.1:93825-112900 GCA_028455795.1 Lasioglossum marginatum | reverse complement strand
AAATTACATGCTTTTCTTTATAATTGTTTATTAAATTTAAGAAACCACTAATTAGATCAGAATCAATAAACTCTCTAACTAAATTTTCATGGTTTTCAATTATTATTTCCCTGCGCTCTACAGGATCTTTTCTTTATGGTAGCACACGTTTTGACGGTGAATTGGAAAATTGTATATTTAAAAAATTGATAACCAAGAAGGATTTGGCCTTAATTTGTTTCAATATGGAAATAAAAAATCTTATAAAAAAATCTATAATTTAAGATCGATTGAAAAATTTCACTCAAAGAAAACTAAAAAGCAGAAAATAATTATTTAAATAAAAAAAATTTTTTAAAAACTACATTTTTAAGATGGACAAAAAAGTATACATTTATTTAAATAGAAATATCATGTTTAAAAACTGACTAAAAAATATAATTAAGACGGACAAAAAAGTATACAATTATTTAAATAAAAATACTATGTTTAAAAAACGGACTAAAAAGTATAAAATAATATAATAACATTATTTAAAATAAATTTGTGATTGTGAATTTTTAACAGCTGCGAAAATACTTGTCAGATCTAAAACGAAAAACGTAAGGCGCATACAATAGATAATTGATGCATGAATAGTTCACCTAAATCACTAACAATTTTATTGCACTGCAAATGATATACTTCTTACTATTACCTTGCGTCCTACGTTTTTCGTCTTAAAAACGTAGTTTTTAAAAAAAATTTTTTTTATTTAAATATTGGTTTAAATTTCATACATCAAGTGAGGATCACTCGGGCTAGAAAGTTGAACGATATATTAAACAAACAATCAACGGTTCCATAAACAAACTGAGACATACCGATATTGAATCATATTGAATCGATTACAATCTAACAATAGATTAATTTTGACATATTTCAACAAATATGAATACTTCAGATATGAACTTTGAATAGATTAACAATAATATATTTTTGATTATTGGCAATACAAATGTTAAGTGTAGAATGTCGCGGACTAAGTCCCTCTGTTTTTACGCACCGAGAACTGCGGGGGCGATCTTACACAGGATACCGTGATGGGATACGTACCAATAAAATTATAATAGTACTCGATGAGGAACTTATACCCAATCTTGTTAGACAGAAATTACGACGTGACTCGACGCATACAGCGTGAAACTTCTGAGATCAATGTCCGAAGATGAAGAGTTCTAATGCCCTTATATAGTGCCCAAAATCGACCTAGACGAGGGTGAGGATTAGGGCTGCAGGCGAGCCGAGCTAAGCTCGAACTCGACTGGTCGAGCCGAGTCGAGTACTCGCACGAAGCGAGTAGCTCGCTTGGATGCGAGTAGCTTGCACCGATGCGAGCTACCCGTGTCGTGCGAGCCGCTCGCTTCGTGCGAGAACTCGACTAGGCTCGACCAGTGGAGTCAAGCTTAGCTCGGCTCGCCTGCATCCCTAAAAGGGACGTGGGTTTCGTACGAATCGCACGCTCGATGCGAGCCCAGGTAAGCTCGACTCCACTGGTCGAGCCTAGTCGAGTTCTCGCACGAAGCGAGCGGCTCGCACGGCACAGGTAGCTCGCATCGGTGCAAGCTACTCGCATCGAAGCGAGCTACTGGTTCGTCCTGGATATTCCGCGAACGGGCGCAGGGTACTACACGGGACGAACGCGAGGCGTTCCCCGCGGCGGGGAGGTTTCTCACGAAATAACCACTCACGATATCTGGGCTAACGACAATTTATTGTTCGACGAATGACATAGTCGGGCTACCGGTGGAAGCCGGCAGCATTTTCGAGGTTAGCCGGCGCGATACAATTGATATAGTGACGGATGGTAATCGCCCGCGCTCCTTGTCCCTCAAGGACGTTTCGTGTGTCGCGTCGAATCCGGCAGCAATGCATTGTTTTGCGTTCACGTACGCGTTACACGCGATCTACATCCGGATTCCGATGGAAAACGCGTCTTTTATCGGACTTTCTGTCGTCGGAACAAGCCACGGAGATGCGACACGAACACGTGGCGACGTCCCACCATGGAACGAGACGAGGTTCGAACTTATGACGACGCGCGGATCCTCGCTGAATTATGTGCTTCGCACTCGCTAAATAATATTCCCCGCGCGTCCGTCGCCCGGCAACACTCTACCGTTCGCGGATTCCCTATTACGCGATTACCGGCAGCTGAACATTCACGGCAGCGTTTCTGCGACGCGATCGCGAACACGACACGCTAACCGAGCCAACGCGAGAGAAATCACTTCAATATCGTAAGAAAATTCGACAGTGGCTTACAAGAGCAATAGTTTGCCGGCGATGGAAATCGGCATTCTCTCGTCCCTCGTTTCCGGCAGCGGGTTTACAACAAGACAAAGAAACTGTATCTTAAGTAATGCGACAATGTTGCACGCGACTAGAGGCAACGAAGAAGTGATTTCTCAGCGGTGACTCGGGAACGCGGAAGCAGTCCCCCACTTCCCGCTCTCTTCTCCTCGCGTAACGCTTCGGATAGCGGATTTTCGGTCGGGGCCTCGCCCCGCGCGACGGTTCTTGGCTTTCGGCGATTCGCGGCTTCTCCGGCAGCGATGTCCGATGATTGGCTGCTTCCCGCTGAGGTGATCGACGTGGCCTATCCGGTAGCGTGCCAGAATGCTTTCCGGGTGAGGCGACGACAGGGTAATTCTTGATCTTCTTTCTGGCACTGTATGCCCTCGTCGGCGCCTCCAGGTTGTTTATCCTGGGCCGTGTCGCCTCCTCGATCTCTCGGTGTGGGAGTTCCGCCGGAGCCACTCACGTTACTCTTTCGTGGCGGGAGAAGCATTCCGGGGCCCCTTTGGGACCCGGATACGGTCCTGCAAAACCGCGTCGCGCAAATTGTGTAAGAGATTCTGCCAAGCTCGTGGGCTCGTTGACGTATCTCGCTGTTGCGTTACAGGATCGCGGATTAGTGTGGTCGGCAGCGGTCATTGTTTCCTTGTTCTTTGATTCTCGTGGGAAAAATGAGTGATTCAGCGAAGAACGTCTCCGGTCAAACTCCGACGGGCTCAATGGAGAATCTTTCCAATCGGTCTCCGACATCAGAAGTGGGATACTTGCGGGTATACTCAACTCCGCAAGTCTCCTCGCCCGAGATCGATGGGACAAGTTGGAAGCTCATGTTCGAGATGCTATTGGAACGGATGCAAGGTCCAACGGGGAAGCAACCAAAATGCCAGAGTTCGATCGCGATAATGAAGACCACAGTGCGAAAGATTGGTGTGGAACGGTAGATGTTTGGCTCGCGGAGTGGCCGATACAAGGCAGTGAATTAATTATGGCTCTAAGCAGGGCATTGAAAGGTGGCGCATCCGCGAGGATGTCACAAGTGAATTACGCGGGCATGGACTGGAGTGAATTAAGGAAAATGTTCCTGGCCCAATACGACACCTTCGAAACCCCTGCCGGTGCAAAGGAGGATGGAAGATCATATCCAAGGGTATCCACGGAACGGCGGATCAACCTATGCAGTATCGCGCCGGTAACAGCGGAACTTACGGAATTGGGTGAGATCTACTAGTTTTGTTTCGATACGGGTGCGGAATGCTCCCTGATAAAAAAATCGGTAGCAAATAGATTTTCCGGTACGCGATTTAAAAATCTAATGGAATTGATTGGTCTGGGCAGCGCCAACGTGATGAGTGGCGTACAGATGCTGTCCCAGGTGATCATGCTCGATCACGGCGAATCATATTGTGCCGAATGAGCGTGTGAGCGGTGGTATTTTGATTAGTCGCGACTTGGTACCGCAAGGGCTTTCCATTGAAATTTTCGCGAATAACTTATTCTAAAGCGGGACAAGATAGTAAGAAATTTGTGAAGTCGGCAAGATGATTGATAGCTTTGATAGTGTCGACACGGATGTGGTCGGTCCCGATAAAGAAGCACTGATCAATTTGTTGAATAGATTTTCCGAATCGTTTGTCGTCGGTACGCCTACTCGAGAGCTACTAATAAAGTTAATAGACCCTACCGACTTAGACCTGACGAGAGGCAAACCGTAAGGGCCATAAATCAAGCCCTTTCCGGACTCGTACACATTTGTAGTATGCTACCTGGACGACGTTATGATTCCAGCCGACTCTATGTATACGGCTAGAGAGGTTCCAAATAGTATTGGAAAAATTAAAATTTGCGGGATTCTCACTCAATTTAAATAAATATCCATCTCTAAAGTCGCGTGTAGATTATTTGGGCTTTGAAGTGAGCGTGGGAAAAATCAAACCAAATCCGGGGAAAATGGAAGCGTTAACGGAATCTTCTTCTCCCTCAACGGTGATTCAGTTTATCACTTCTCCACTATACAAATTGACTACGGGAAAAGGAAAAATAGAATGAAAACCGCAACACGACAGGAAATTATGGGAAAACTTAGCGGCAGAAATAAGAGATATGAAGTAAAGGAGCAGAAGTAAAGGAATATGTCTGTGTTCTTCGACGCGTTTACCAAATTTGTAGTTTTACGACATACAATCAGCGGCTCGTGCCACTGCAGCACTAAATCACTGTGTAAATATGTTTGGGGTTCCGTCCAGAATTATTGCCGATTAGGGCAGATGTTTCACAAGTTGTAACTTTCATGATTTCTGCAAGACCCAAAATATTGACCTGCACCTAATCGCTACGGGTACGTGTCGTGCCAATGATCAGGTAGATAGAACGATGAGTATGCTTAGAAATGTGCTAACAGCAGTAGAACTAAATAATAGCATGTTCTGGCAAGAGTCTCTTGAAAGTGTTCAATTAGCATTGAATTGTACAGTAAATCGTACTAAGCACAGCCCCTTAGAATTGCTTACAGGCAGAGTTGCCAGACCAATGTCTTTGTCAGTCGTTAATAATGAGGAAGAAGAACTTGACCTTTCGGATATCAAAGAACAAGCGATTCAAGCGATCGAAACGCCGCGAAAGACAAAACGCGATTCGATAGTAATAAAGCAAAAAAAAAAAATTATTAGAGTTTCGGTCGAAAACCACGTTCTTATAGAGAATCACGAACGGAATCAAACGAAATTGGATGATAAATTCCGCGGATCGTATAACATAATAGAAGTTTTGCCTAATGACAGATACCGTCTGAAGTCTGTAAATAGCAATAGGGTACTTAAATATGCCCACGAGCGATTAAGATTGATGCCTGACAGTTCTGTTTGCATAGAGCTTAATGTATGTAGTAATTGTAGAGATACGGAATTAACAGAATGTGTCAGTGTTGGCGATGACAACAGTGAGTAAAGTAAATGTGAAAATCCATGCGTCGTGCTTATTAGTCGTAAGCCATTATTCCCAAACCCAGTTTAGCTGGTAAAGGAGGCAGGCGATGGATGTATTTGGTCATGTTGATGACTGTGAGATGAGTGATCACATGGTTGGTCAAGAGTCATATGATTTGACTGTGTGATGTGTGACCACGTAGTTGGTCAGTTGCCACATGGGTTGGCTTTGTTTTGCTGTGTCCAGTGATGGACTAAATTTTTGGTATTGTTGTCTTGAGCTCACTGTGTGTCAGAACCGCTTGGCTGAACTGTCTATTTCGTGATATCGAATTATTTCATTACGTTTTATTGAAAATTGGTTAAGACTGTTCACGTGACATTGACCACACATGGATAGTGCTTCAGCACAGAGTATATGGCGAACTCGGCAATCAGAGCTCAATCGATATTTTGTCAGGATGGACGAACGGGAAACATAGGTGATATTTCTTTTGCAGACGACATATAAAGTCATTGTAACTGCACACGAGGACGTGTGACAGTCAGGACGGCCGTGTCGGGATGTGACGGCAGCGACGTAACCCGTTGGCAATAACGCGTAACGCTTGTCTATTGTACAAGACAATTATTTTGTCTTTTGGAATTACACGTCTGCGTTGGATTAAGTTTAGTTCTAAAATTAGGCATTTAGTTTATACGTTTCCCGTCGAACAGCTGAAAGCCAGATGCTTGGTCGTGTCTTAGGAATTTCTCAGCGAAAGGGCAATAAATCGCTTCCCATTTCCTGCATCCCTTTACGTGCCGACGCAAGGAGAGATGCGAAATGAGTCCCCCCGGAGGGATGGGCTGGGGCCTTGTTGAACATGACCACGAGCGGCAGAACGGTTTCGGCTACGCTGCAGTAGAGAGCGTTTGAGTTTTTGGAAAGCTATCGTCGTGGGCAGAAACGGAAACGGACAGACGAGAGATTGTGTAAGAGGTTCTGCCAGGCTCGTGGGCTCGTTGACGTGTCTCGCCGTTGCGTTACGGGATCGCGGATTAGAGTGTTCTTTGATTCTCGTGGGGAAAATGAGTGAATCGGCGAAGAACGTCTCCGGTCAAATTCCGACGGGCTCAATGGAGAATCTTCATCTTTCGGATCGGTCTCCGACATATACATAAGTATGTATATAAAAATATCAATAATATTTTAATAATATTAATAATAAATATGCATATATATGGTAATATATAAATGTGTCTTATGCATGAGAAGTGAGCATGCTAGTACGTACGAAAGTACTGAGCACGGTTATAAGACTTAAAAAATACTTGGAGTCGTCCGAAAGTCAAATCTCACCGAAGTCCCTGGGACGAAAAAAATGGACGTCCCTAGGACATCCGAAATTTAGGTCCCACGGACGTCTTTAGGACGTAAAAAACGGACGTACTGTGGACGTGGATCTGGGTTAAGTCTATTAACATAAACAATACCTGTTTAAATTATGGATATGGATAGATTAAAGAGGTACTGGTTATCCTTATTTTTTAAAAAACTGTCCATTTATTGTTCAGTTGAAACCTACACATTTAATCATTTCACTTTTTCATTCGAAAGCGAAAGTTATTACTTGGTTGTATAAGGTTCTGCTTCCGTCGGAAAGCAAAAGTAACTGCCCTAATAAGTAAAATGAAAAGTTACTATGGGTAAGGACGAATTAACAGCGAAAACACTAATGAATCAAACCGGCCCCCTGCAAACGACCGCGGCGAAAAGAATTAAAACACAGTTTCGTAGTATCTCCGGCCATTCGTTAGGGAATGGAGGCTCGGCTGGGAAGTTCGTTCCCTAAATGCGTGCTGAATTACGACGTCGAAACCAAACGTCTGCGGTAAAGACCCATATCCGCATAATTTACGCCGGTGCGCGATATCAACGTGTATTCACCGTCGTTCGTGAATCGTTATCATGTCCTGGCGGGTTTCTATTGCGGCGAGGACGTCGAGGAACGTGTTTCAACCCTCTACGTCCTTCTTCCCGGTGTCATTGCGGTCTGACGAAAGAACGAAACTGTTACGAGATGCAGAAATGCTTCATCTCCTGCATTGCTCATTTTTACAGTAAATATACAATCTCGTTTTCTAGTGCAAACTCCAACTATCTTCTTTTCGTTTCGTTAATACAATTTTCAATAAACAATCTTACTTTGAATGTAAAGCAATATGTGTGTCTGTGTGTGTACTTACATATATTCTCTGTCCGTGACCTTGAATGATCTTGAATAATTATAGTCACTGATTTCGTAATGAAAAGAACTGTCATTATAGGGGATTAAAAAGAGTGGTTCTATTTCAAAAAATAAAGACAGCCTTGATATCTCTAAAAAAATGATATAAAATCAAAAATTTTGTTGATATTATGTGAGCCCCATTTTACCATTCAACTTTGTCCTCAAGCCATTTAATGTATTTTGGAAAACAACAGAGATATTTGAGGCACAAACGTTAGGTGACTCACCCTGTATATATATGTATATATGTATATATATATTAGATTGGAGAAAAAGAAATCCATAATTTATCTGCTAGATGATTGTAGTGATCTATATCTTGTAAAGTATTGGTCAAACTGTGCTCGTTGGAAAAGTCACATTCCTTACTACAAAAAATTCTTTTACAGTTTTGTGTCTGGTCGATTCAGTTGTGAGTTATAGGGTGTAAAAGATGCAAGTTAACAAAGAGAAAATTCGGTATATTTTACGATTTTGCTTTGATAAAGACGAAAATGCAAGCCAGGCGGCTGAAATTGTGAATGGAGTTTATGGTCCCGATACTTTCACAGCTAATTACGCACAATTTTGGTTTCGTCGATTCCGTTCCGGTATTTTTTATGTTAAAGATGCACCTCGCATAGGTAGGCCCGTCATCGAAAATGTCGATAAAATCATGGAAATGATCAAAGTAGACCGGTATGTCAGCAGTCGCAGCATGGCCCAGGAGCTAAAGATCGACCACAAAACAGTTTTAAACCATCTGCATAAAGCTGGATTCAAAAAGAAGCTCGATGTTTGGATGCCACACGAATTGATGCAAAAGCCTGATGGATCGAATTTCCATCTGCGACGCCTTGGCCAAACGGAACGAAATCGACCCATTTCTTAAACGGATGGTGACTGAGGATGAGAAATGGGTCACATAGGACAATATTGTGCGAAAACGATTGTGGTCAAAGCGCGGTGAAGCGACTCAAACGGTGGCCAAAGCAGGACTAACGGCCAGAAAGGTTTTGCTATGCATTTGGTGGGACTGGAAAGGAATCATCTACTATGAGCTGCTTTCATATGGCCAAACACTAAATTCGGACCTCTACTATCAACAATTGGACCGTTTGAAGCTAGCGATTGACCAGAAGCGGCCAGAATTGGTCAACAGGAGAGGTGTTGTGTTCCATCAGGACAACGCCAGGCCACACACGTCTATAATGACTCGCCAGAAATTCCGGGAGTTTGATTGGGAAGTTTTAATGCATCTCCACCTTATAGTCCGGACCTGGCACCAAGCGATTACCATCTTTTTTTATCATTGCAAAACTTCCTTAGTGATAATAAATTGGTATCAAGAGAAGATTGTGAAAATTGCTTAGTCGAGTTTTTCGCCAATAGGGACCAGGTCTTCTACGAGAGAGGCACTATGAAGTTATCTTTAAAATGGCAACAAATTATCAAACAAAACGGTGCATATTAGACCCAAATCGGACAATCCGAACTATGTTAAATAAAGTCTTGAAATAAACGTAAAGATAATGGATTTCTTTTTCCCCAATATGTATAGTATATAATGTTCATACCATTACTAGCCAGTGTTTTTATTGTAAATAGTAAATATTAGAAAAAAATGAAATAGGAAAAAGTAGTACTGTTTTTTAAAACTTACACGGTACAGAGAGGAGCATATTGTGACACAAACATTTTCTGCATGGGTGTAGGTATAGAGGAGATTTCAAGGTCAACTTGATTATTTTAAATGGAAAGACCTACTTTCTGTGTCATGAATCGATAGACTATCGAATTCTGAGTAAAAATATACCTCTATACCGTGTAAGTTTTGTACGAATTCAACGACCTATGACTCAAGGTCATTCAAGGTCAAACTTGCAGGGAAATGCAGAAAAGGTGTGATCGCTTTATTTGTACTTTACTTGGTGCCTTCGAACTTTTACATCAAAACGAGGACTGTCACACCAAAAACTTCACTGCAAGTTTGACTTTGAATGACCTTGAGTCATAGATCGTTGAATTCGTCTTGAAACGCACTATTTTATGGTGGATAAAAAAACGTATCATTCCATTTAAAAAAAGAAAGTTGATCTTCATATCACTGTGGTGTGTCCACCGGGAAAAATAAAAGTTTCACCACATGATGTCCCCCTCGATATTGAACAACTTTCACCTGACACATTTTTGCGTATAATCAATATTTTCGGAGATTTTCGACTGTAACGCTTTATAATTTCCATCCTGTATATATACTTATATTACATATATTATACATATATAGCATTCAGTAGTTCTAGTGTCGAAATTCAGGAAGAACGTTCAGCAATAAAGGAATAGCAATTTCGTAAATGTATTGAGAAGTTATCCGGAGGATGGCATTGGATGAGAAGGGGTATTTTGTGGAGCAATAAAGCAATAATCGTCCACTTTATCCTTTCCATTCATTCTATTTAATTTCTCTTTCAATATCGGACGTAGAAACTGTACGAACGTTCGAATATGTTTCTCGAAAGGCTCTTGCTAATGTGAAAATAGGACATCCTATTTAAAAAGACTAAGGTCCTTGGAATACACGGCAAAAGCCACCCTTTAATTGCACATTCTTTCTCTCTTTCTCTCGTTTGATCGATACGTCAGATTCATGTAAATCAAACGGTTTAAAAGTAGAGCGAGGTGGATTCTGCGTCAGTGGATCGGAATAGTTACCCTATTTATCCGCGAACAATCAATGACTTCGAAATCCGCGATCATCGGTCAACCATAATTGCTCCGCGAAACTGACCTTCGATTCTTCTCCACTGATTGCTGGAATTTATTGAACGGAATTGATTCGAACGGACTACGAAGCTACGAGTTTCCTTCGAATGGTAAAATCATTGGCTACTTGCTACTGGTAGGTTATCAGTGAATTCCAGGATAGAAAGAACCAGGAATAGACACATTATGGGACTTGGTGTCCACAGAAATCTGTAGTACCGACACCTTAAAATGCCAGTGATTTTAGCGTCCTCTACGCTTTGAGAACGGTGAATTCGAGAACTAGGTCCAGTCCGACTTGGTGCGACTGATAAAACTTCTACAGTGTTGTCAAATCTAAAGTACGCAACGTTGTCAGATTATGAGTTTTCAATACATCCGTAAATCATTGGAGAGCGCAATCGCGAAGAGGCTGTTTCCGCCTGTTCGCCGTAAAGAGAGCGTATTAGAAAGAAATCTCCTTACGTTAATAACCTTACGCTAGCTTATATTGAACTTAATTTCTTTTCATTTAACATTGTAAAATATTTGTAATGTTTCTATTTCTAACCATTGTAAATTTTTTTATTGCGTTATTCAAAATTGTATGCTGAACTTTAATTTAATCTCAAAATTTTTGTTCCTGTATTTGACAATGGTTAACTTGTGTTCTCAAACAATACAAATCGAACTTGAATATAAATGCATAAAACATTAGTCGTATTATGTACAAAATGTTTCATAATAAATAAAGTTATTGTAGATAACCGGTGAGTAAAAATTGATTAAATGACTGAAGATCTGTGCGTATTATGTATATCTGTTTATTACATTTTGATGTAATTATACATAGAGCTATGTATGCATTATTAGATCGCAATGTAATGAAAAAGCTATAAAACATACATATTATATCGAAATGTAATAAGAAAACTATAAAAACGAACACATTAGGAAGGCGTAAAAAGTAACATCAAAAGGAAAGACAAACAAACAAATAAAAGAAGCATCACGTATGTCTGTTCCCAAATCATATTAAATACACGTAATAAGAGTGGAGTATAAAATTTTTTCTTCGTGCTAATAATGCTTAGAAATCGTGTTTTATCGGTAGCGTTGGGTGTTGACACTAAATGGTAATGGAGTCACTCTGGGCACCGACGAGATACTGTTAAAGACTGCCAGCCTTACGGGACTTTGTGTCACTCGAATATTTCGGTGTTCTCTTATGCCCTCTAGGATATATTCTGACTGGAGTGAGAAACAGAAGGCCACCGACGGCATCTCGTCAGTGCAGAAGACCGAGGAGAGGAGAGGGGAGAGATTGACTGTCCTCGGTTCCATCGATGTACAGTGTGACGAGTATGTATATGTATGTCCGTTCGGGAAAAAAGTCATAACTCTTAAACTATGTAATTTTCGAGTAAAGTACCTTAATACTTTCGGAAATAAAATGCAGAGACGAATCGATTGGTAAATAAAAAAAATATTTTTTGTAATCATTAAAAAATTTTTTTTTTTAATTGCGATGACCTTGTTTTTGTTTTTTTATTGAATATGTTGAGAGAATAAATAATTCCTGAGAGTTGGTACGAATGAATGGGGATATTTGGTTGGCACGAGCGAATGGACATGTCAGGTTGGTACGAGCGATCGGATTAAGTTGGTATGAATGAGCGGGAAGTTGCAGCGTGGGTCGAGCAGATGCGTTGAGAACAGAGACGAGTGTGCACGTGTAAGATTGAGTAGAAAGAGAGAGTAACAAAGTTCCTGTTTATATTTAATTTATATACCATTGCAATAGTTTTTATATTAAAGTTTTATATTCAGTTTATATATAAATATTTGGTCAAAGAGATTTATTTCCAAGCAACCTTTAAAAACAGATATTCAATTAGGTTATGGGCCCAGGAATCGCAAAAGGCCAAAAGTGAGAGATATACTATACAAGGAAAGTATAGTATAGAAAAAGGACAGAACGCAGGGTCACTAAGAAGAAAAGGAAATTAAAAAGAAGAAAGAAATCGTCGCTGGTCGAAAGACCTAGAATGATACAGAAGTACAAAACAAGATGGCGACTTCCGGAATGATAGAACTCAACCACGTGCAAAAGTTAACAGACATAGAAAGCTATACAGGGTGTCCCAAAACGATAGCGTTAGCTTGAAATGGGAGGTTCCTTGGGTCATTTGAAGCGACATTTTCCAAAGCAAAAATGGCGTCCGCGGCTTTGTTTAGGAGTTATTAACGAAAAACACGGACCAATCAGAGCGCGAGCTAGATGCCCGTTGGCACGTTCAGCGCGGCGAGCCGGCAGGCGAGCATTGGTGGTACGCCGCGATGTCGCAACAAACAAGAATTTCTCAATTGTCTCCGATTTCGATGAGCTTTGGATATGTTGTCAAGACCATGATTCTGAACATTTCCCTTTAGACTTTTTTGTCTGTTGGTTTTAGTTTACGAGATATGTAATCGCGAGAAACTTTACTTGTCAATTCATATGGGTGTCACTGGGTCACTCGGTGACGAACTGCACAGATGTCTTCAGGTATACGGCAGTACCGAAAGCTAAGGGACGTGCGACCAGGTCAACGAACTGCACAACTGGTGATAGATAGTTGGTATACGACAGCCTAAGGCCTAAGGGATGCGCGGTCATGTCAACGATCCAGATTTTCACTTTCACTTTCGATAATCGATAAATAAATCGTATGTTTATTTCACAAAGATGCCTTGAAATTTTTGCACCCTCACGATCACTGTTCACAGTTGTCAACACATAGTTATGCACTAATAACAATTGCCATATCCCTTGTAATGCTGCACAAATCACAACAATCAGTTAATTCGATCACTAGACTGCGGATTTCCTGCAATTGTAGCAAAAATGAGTATGTGCATTTTAAGACAGTAGAGAGATTAAAATAATTTAAAAACACACAACAATGTATTATTTTCAACTTGTCAAAATGATTAGAGTACGAATCAAATATGTCTGGCTCCTGTCCCTTGTAATAGCAGCAGCCAACTTTCATTTTGCATAAAGATCCGCAGTCTAGTGATTACTTTAAATATCACTATCAAAAACACACCTAATAGCAACCGTAAGGGTATTAGGAAGGGCATTATGCGTGTCGAAATTCTTCAGAAAAATCTTGCGGAAAATCAGTATCGTTCGAGCCGCGGTAGAGAGACCATCTCCAAAGACTTGTCAATTCAAAGCTTACAGTTGCTATTAGGTGTTTTTGATAGTGATATTTAAAGTAATCGGTGAACGGTGTAGCACGTTTACGAAAACGACGGGACGGTTAGACGAAAAACAGGATACGAGAAGGACCGCTAGAATTTATGACAATCACATGTTTCCTGCAGATTGGTATGCAGAGTCGGTGGGTAACCGTTCGAAAACGTCATCCGTCCTTTTACTCAGCTAGAGCTAAAAATGCCAGGTCAGCGTAGCATCCCTATTGTCCTGTACCTCCCTTAAGAAACTTTCTAAAAGAAGGACAGGCGACGTTTTCGAACGGTTACCCATTGTTGTGTGTTTTTAAATTATTTTAATCTCTCTACTGTCTTAAAATGCACATACTCACTTTTGCTATAATTGCAGGAAATCCGCAGTCTAGTGATCGAATTAACTGATTGTTGTGATTTGTGCAGCATTACAAGGGATATGGCAATTGTTATTAGTTCATAACTATGTGTTGACAACTGTGAACAGTGATCGTGAGGGTGACTTATTCAATATAATAGTTAGATTTAGAAAGTATCGCATCGTTTTGTCCGCCGACATAGAAAAAAAGTATAGGCGGATATTAGTAGAACCCGAGCATCGTCGATTCCAACGCATATTGTGGCGTTCCAATTATAGCGAGGATATTACAGAGTTTTCCTTGAATACCGTAACATACGGCACAGCTTCAGCTTCTTATCTAGCCACGCGGACTCTACGGGAGGCAGGAAGGGCCTGCGAACGGTCGCACCCTGGCGTTAGCGCAGTCATAACAAGCGATTTCTACGTTGACGATTTGTTAACTGGCTGTGAGACTCTTGAACAGGCCATTCAGCTCCGTCACGCCTTGACACGGGTCTTAGCTCAGGCTGGTTTCCCATTAAGAAAATGGGCAACGACCCTAAAGCAATGATTCATGACAGTAATACACCTGGCGATATCGAATTTAAGGCGGCAGATAAGGAGGCCAAAACATTGGACCTTCTCTGGTCCGCATCGAGTGATGATCTTGGCTATACAAGTTCGTATCGGTACGGACCTCGAATCACGAAACGATGCATACTAGCAGAGACTGCGCAAATTTTCGATCCGTTAGGCCTTCTCGGACTCGTTACAATTCGCGCAAAGCTATTGATGCAGAGACTATGGCAGATGGGTTTAGATTGGAATGAGAGTCTTTCGCACGAGGTGCATTCACAATGGTGGGATTTTCGAGATGAAATCTCGACCATTGCATCTTTACATGTTCCACGTCGCGTAGTACACAATATACTGCATATTGAGCTTCATGCCTTCTCGGACGAATCCGAAAGGGCCTACGGGGCCACTGTTTACTTGCACGGTGAATGGCGAATGGAACAGCCGGTTATCGTGCGCAAAATCGCGGGTAGCATCTCTAAAAACACTTAGCGTGCCGCGATTAGAGTTGTGCGGCGCCTTTCTATTGGCCCATTTAGTAGACAGGGTGCGGGACGCTCTACAAATTGGTGAACTGCGCGAAACAAAACACTGGAAAATTAGCTAAACTGTAGAATAGCTGCTTCCTCTCCGATTTCGATGATTTTTGGATATGTTATATGTAAAACTAAACATTTTGAACAACTTTTCCTTATACATATAAGGCATACACTCACTTAGGTTCCGACATATTTGCAAAAACTGCCGATACTAGACACTGAATTGAATTCTGCTGATTGTTGTGCGTTTGTGGCCGTATATGTGTCAGTATTGATGCTCTCGCCGCGGCGCGCCGCGCCGGCCGTGATCGATTCTTTTCTGTTTAAAAACAATAATGCTCTAGTATCGGCAGTTTTTTGTTTATTGGCAATGATCGCAGAGTCACCTCGGTTACACGTGCATGCGATGCATCATATGTATTTTTAAATTGGCCGGTTATTTTGTGCATTGAGTTTATTAAAAAACGTATCTTCAACCAACTTGATAGTTAGTTTTTCATCTATAAGGAGTAGCCTTCATTGTAAGTAAATTCTTCATTAACATTTTAAAGTTTTTGTAAAAGATTTGATATCATTTTTAGATTTTATACCTTAACTATGGCTGAAAAACGCACACAGGGTATTTTGTTAAATTATTTTAAGAAGTAACCTAAGATGAACGATTCAAATATTAATAGCAACATCGATGCTGATAATATTATTAATGCCAGTTTAGATTCGGTTTCCCCAGTCGCAAATCAGAAAAAACTATTTAATTACCTAGAAGAAAATGCGTCGTTAATTATTCATAGTTCTTGATATCGCATTATTAAAAAAAGAAACATTTAATTCTGATGATAATTTGGATACTATAAGAAAGTTGTGAAAACCGGAGCCTAATTTTAATTGTCCCACAACTTGTGTTAGAAATTACAAACGATGCTTTCAATTCGCATGGTATGAAAAATATACATGGATTTCGTACTCACAAATTGAAAATAGTGCGTACTGCAAATATTGCGTTTTTTTTGCACCTGCTAATGTCGGAAAAACTAAATCGGAATTACCGGGACAACTTGTTACACAAGGATATAACAACTGGAAGAAAGCCATTGATAAGTTTAATAGTCATCAAAACAGAAAGTATCATATAGAAGCTATTCTGACTTATGAAAATCTACAGAATATACGAAATGGGAAATACCTTTCAGTTGATCAACAAATTGAGGTAGGCAAGATATCACAAGTTGCAATTAATCGGAAACGATTGGAACCGATTATAAAAACGATAATTTTATGTGGTCGGCAAAATATATCTTTGGATGAACGTGGAATGTCATGAAGCCATCATGACCATGGTGGAATTATATGATGCAGTGATTCATAGTCTTGAAACAATCAGTTCTTGGGAAGACAGAGAATGTCCTCCAATGCAAAACTGTTGAATAATTCGTTGTGTGAATTTAATTTTATAATATCTTTATTTAGCTTGCAAAATATATTTGCGTACACTTTACTACTGTCTAAAATCCTGCAAAAGTCTGATAATGATCTCTTAATTGCTCTAAATTTTGTTGATGATGTTGTGGCTCAATTAAGGAAGGTTCGTAAAACACCAGATCCTCATTTTAAAGAAATTTTCGATGAAGCCTGCATAAAAGCTAATAATTTTAATATTGACGTTAAAAAAAAAGAACTGCATCAAAACAAACATTAAGGTCCAATATCCCAGCTGATTCTGTAGAAGAGTATTTTAGGAGAAATATTTTCATTCCATTCATTGACCAAATATTGAATCAACTTCGTGAATGTTTCACTCGACACCGCAATACCTTAAATCAGTTTTTTATTCTTTTACCAAATGGAAAAGATACTCCAACAGCAAGTCTAATGGATGATTTTCGTCAGTTGTGTGAATTTTATGCCCGTGATTTGATTTCGATAAATCCAGCAATTCTAAACGCGGAATTCAAATTGTGGCGTGCAAAATTTGAAAAAATGGTTGGAACAGCTCCATGCAAAAGTGCCAATGATGTGATTTTGAAATGTGATAAAATGATATATCCTGATATTTATAATTTATTAAAAATATTAGCAACGCTTCCGGTGACGACGTGCGTCAGTGAAAGATCATTTTCTATATTAAGAATTTTGATATTTAAGATCCACAACCACGACTGAATGGATTGGCTTTGTTATACATACACAGAGATATTCATGTAACTATAACCGAAGAGCTGTGTAAAAAGAAAAGAAAACTAGATTTTATTCTGTAAATTTTGTATAATCATCTTAATGGCTTTTATTTAATGAGCATTAAAAATCATTCTGTGGCTCGGTACAAAGTTAGTACTTATGAAGTAAATATGTATGGCTACTGTTGACAGATATTTTTGCTAAAAAAAAAGGTCATTTTGTTCAACTCGTCCCCCCCCCCCCCCCCAAGATTAAATCCTGGGTGCGTCACTGTTGGCATGGATTAGAGATAGGCCATGTCGGTGGCACACATTTGTTGCAAACAGAGTTGCTGAAATCCAGCAACTCTCTACAGTGGAAAATTGGGGTCATGTGCCGACTGCTCAAAATCCCGCGGACCTTCTGTCGCGTGGTTCTAAGGTGATAGATTTGCAACACAGTGAACTCTGATGGCATGGGCCATCTTGGCTTTCAGAGGAACCCGATATTTGGCCTGCCTCTGAACCATCCATTTCTGAAATTCGTGAAGAGCGGAGAAAAACAATAATTCAATTGTCCGCGCCAGTTGCGTGTACCCCGTTAACGATGGAATTAGCCGCAAAATTATCATCATATATAAAATTAGTTCGCGTATTAGCATACTGGCTTCGTTTTATAAATAATACTCGCATCAGGAATTTCAGAAAAGGCTATGCCCGGGTTTGGTGGTGAAATTCGCCCCCGGCGGGATTTTAATCGAGCTTGGACCATTCGATAGCCTACCCAAAAAGACCCATCTCTGCCAAGTTTCAGCCCCATATCTCATCTATAAGGGTAGTTATTGAGAAAAATCGAAAAACCAGTTTTCGGCCCATTTTCCCTATTTATTGACATTTAAAAATTCTGAAAAAAATCTGATACATTCAGATTTTTCCGGTTGTAAAAAATGAAAAACACGAAAAAAATCGAAAAAATGCAGATTTTATATAGAAATCTAAAAGGTACTACCTCAGATTTAATTTAGCAATTAGATATTACCGTCAGTATTATGCTCAATTTTTTTCAAATTCTTGAGAGTGGTGGACCGTAGTAAAAAAAAATAAAAACCACTCTTTTCGGCGTTTAGGGTGGGCGAACGACTACGAAACTCCCGTTGATGCTACGATGCTCTACGATGCTCCCGTCTCGTATGATTGGAAGCATCCAATAATTCTCCCTAATTCAGGGACTCTAGTAGAACTAATTGTAATTGCCAGCGTTTGGCGGCGCGAACGCTACGATCAGGCTATGGTAGTGTGGCGTCGCTTAACTTCCGACGCTTGCCACAAGATGGATAGACAGTCAAAGTCATCCTTTCTCGCTAGTACCTGCTTCCTCACGATTTGTATATATACCGTCCTCAACCGCCTGCCAATATCCCACCGTCTAAGGCAGGGCCCGCTAGTTAGCCTTACTGATGAGTCCTCTAGCGGGTCTAGGACGAAACGCTCCTTCCCTTTTTCTCCTCTCTTCTATATTCTTTCGTACCCCCACAGTAGGATGGCGGATGCTCGCAGCTTGCGCGGCTGAGCGATTGAGACTCCCGGTGCCTTGCGGTACTCGGGCCGATGCACAGTGTGACGTTTCGATCATTTAGGGGAATTTAATTCCGAAAATGAACATTTTTTAAAAATTGCGTATTTACTCTTACCTTGAAAGAAATACCTCCGTAACCCAGAATCGCTATTATTTTTAACTTTTCATTGCATTCAAATAAGAAAAATAAGCCTCAAGGGAACAATTCTGCCTATACAAATGATGAAACTACATCAATCGTCAGCGACGCTTTACCTGAATAAAAGTGTATGTATTTGAACTTCAATTTTTATAGTATTTATTTCAGTGATTATTCAATCCTTTGTACTGTGTTTTCAGTATTTTCAGTTTTTAAATATTACACATATAATTTATTATGGTTAATAATCATACAGAATCGAAGAACTTTTCAGTATTCACCAATGT
>CM052271.1:68264-85158 GCA_028455795.1 Lasioglossum marginatum | reverse complement strand
GCTGCCTGATGATCCGATCTGTGACCTTTGCTCCCGGATGTGAGTCGGTGTGAAACAACGCGAACACACGTTCGCGCATCGGTAATGGAATGTAGGGCCTAAGGGACTCATCAGAAATGTCACAGTAGATTGGAAAATGCGCGGGTCCAAACGTCAGTCTCTTGAGGTTGAGAGAGTGGTCAGAACTTTCGAGGAGCTTTTTCAGCTCGGGACATTTCCCTTGCTCTGCGCGACGAATGAGAGCTGTCTACACTGCCTAGGTGAGGGAGTGCAGACTGTTGGAACGCGTACATGAGTGGCTTATGGTCTGTACAAATCGGGAATTCGCGTCCCTCCAAGAAATGTTTGAAATGTTGTACAGCCTCGAAGACGGCTGTGAGCTCACGGTCGTACGTATTGTACTTGAGCTGCGCGGGGGTGAATTTCCTCGAGAAAAATGCGAGGGGTTGCCAGGCGTCATTGAGGGCTTGCTCGACAACTGCACCCATCGCGAAATCGGACGCGTCTGTGACGAGGCGGATTTCCACTGTGCTCGAAGGATGATCGATCAGGGCCACGTTGGCCAGGGATTCCTTGCACTCAGCGAATGCTGACTCGGCCTCGGGCGTCCATTTGATAGGGCGCTTATCACGCTTGCGAGCGTCGCGAAGATACGCATTGAGAGGGGCCTGAATGCGAACGGCGTGTGGAATGCACCTACGATAGAAGTTAACCATGCCGAGTTCCTCAATCGTGCTCGGCTTGGTGAATTGAGCGACGGCCTTGTCTGGTGTGGGTCTGAACCCCCTTTTGTCTACAAGGTGGCCGAGAAAAACTACCTCCTCGACGCCGAACCGGCACTTTCCGAGGTTTAGGCAGAGATGGAACTCTTGCAGTCTTTCGAAAACTGTGAGGAGATGCTTCTCGTGCTCCTCCTGCGATGCGGATATCGTCGATGTACGTAAAGACGAAATCTAACCCGCCGAGAGCTCTATCGATGTACCGTTGAAACGTTTGCGCGGCGTTCCTGAATCCGAAGGTCATTGCGCGGTACTCGAATAGCCCGAAGGATGTGATGACCGCGGTTTTCGGAATATCTTCCGGTGCGATAGGGATCTGATGGAATGCCTTAAGCAGATCCAGCGTGGAGAAGACTGACTTGCCGTGTAGGACGGTGGGAAAATCATGTAAATGAGGTACCGGGTAGCGGTCGGGCACGGTGATGTGGTTCAGGCGACGATAATCGCCGCAGAGGCGCCACTCACCGCCTAGGACTGCTTAGGAACGAGGTGTATGGGGCTGGCCCAAGGGCTATCGGACGGCCTACAAATGCCAGCCTCGATCAAGCGCTTCATTTCAGCCTTGGCGGCATTAAGCTTTACCGGCGGCAGACGACGTGCGCGCTCTGCTACTGGGGGGCCAGACGTAACGATGTGATGAAACATGTCCCTAGATTCCAGTGGAGCCGGCTGCTCGATTTCAACTACGTGTGGAAACTTTGCAAGAATATGTGCGTATTTCGCGCTGGGATCGACCCTATAAATGGACGAACCCTTGAAGGTTTTGGTGACTCCGAAAGCTTGGAGCCCGGTACGGGAGTCAACTAGGCTACGCCTCTTGAGATCTACTACGAGGCCGTGGTGTGCTAAGAGATCCGCTCCTACTATCAGATATGGCACATCCGCGATGCAGAAAACCCACTCTAACGGCCGGCGAAAGCCGAAATTTAAAGCGCGGCGTGTCGTGCCGTATATACGAATGCGCGAGTCGTTTGCGGCGAAAAGCTGCAGGCCTTTTTTCATTGAAGTTGGTTGCTCTCGGAATTAGCGAGACGTCTGCACCGATCAAGAATGATTGACCGGAATTTCGATCGCGGAGGTGGAGGCGCTTCGAAGTCGAAGCCAGTTCGGACGCCTCCGACACGGCTGGTCTCTCTAGTTTTCCGAATTACGCGAGGTGCTTTGCCATCATGAGCACGGGGAGACGCACGAGTGCGCTGCTGCGCCGAATTTACGGTGCTTCCAGCACAGCGCTGAATTACCGCGATCGGAGGATCGGCGACGGCTTTGCGAACGCCGACCGGTCGGCGGGGAACGATTTCGCGGCCGGTGATCGCGCGAAGGGTTTTGCTGTCTCACCGCCGCGGCGATATCCGCGATGTCGCGCGCCAAACTGTCTAATTGTCTCTGGACGTGCCCGTCGACGGGGGCATTGTCGATCACGGGTCGATCGCACGCGGAATTGCGCGATGCCGACGCAATCTCGTCGGTTCCAGCTCCAACTGCTTCGACGACCGTGTCCGCTAACTCTGCTAGCTGCTGTAGTGACTCTAACTTGGACGCAGCGAGAATGCCTCGGCACTGCCGAGGCAGGTGCTCCAGGAACATAGTTTTGAGCGCCGCGTCGCTGCACGCCTCACCATTTAAATTCCTCATACGCGCTAATATCTGTGAGGGTTTGCCCTCGGTGGTGAGCTGACCGCGAAGAAGCTGCCGAAGCTTCGTTTCTCTCGACGAAGAGAACGTGCTGATGATGCGCTCTTTTAGTCTGTCGTACGGAGTCCGGGTTCGCGATCAGGTCGCTGATCACGAGAGCGATGTCTGTGTCTATGGCAGCAATTACCGTGTCGGCCATCATAACTTGGCTCGTAATTTTAGCTACCCGAAACGATGCCTCGATCTGTTGGAACCAAATGCATGGTTCCTTTTTGAAGAATACCAGCAGTTTTGGCACACAGTACGCGTCGACGCGAGGTTCCGCGGAGGGACCCGCGCGAAGCTCTTCGAGCTGTCGGCGGGTTCGCTCGAACTGAGCTTGCAGGTCCGCAACGTTCGTATCTGTCATTGTTCAAGCCGAATATAAAGGAGCGCGCGAAAAGCGGCACATAATGTGGCGGCGCGTCGGTAGTAAAGTATGGCGACGCGGCGGTAATTTGGCGCGCAAAATGACGAAATGGCGGCACTTTCGACGCTTACCGGCGTGGTTGCCAGGATGCACGGCTGCCCCTTCGATGACGCCGAGCAGGAACGGTGTCGTCGAGGAAATGGCCTCGGAGATGTCCTGCGGTTCAACGTGGCTACGCGGTCCGCGTGGTCCGACAGTTCGATGCTGGTGCTCAGGACTGCCGAAATCGTTGATGTTGCCAGGACCCTGTGACCGTGGCGATGTCCGCGTCGAATCCTCTCACGACCAGTCGGTTTTCACTTTCACATTTGAGTCGGTTCTTGCTTCTGATCACATCAAGATCACCACTGTGGAGATGAGGATAACTGTTTGACTGCGGTCACCAGCAGGCTCCAACACGCCTGCAGAACGTGTAGGGGAAGAGAACCAACAGAACTCAGCGACTGCGTGCTATATGAGACCCGGACAGATCGGGTTAGTTTATTGATTAAACAATGAATACGACATGGCGTGAAGCGTCACGCCGCGTAATACAAAAGGCGTGTATCGGTCACATGTCTGTACGTGACGGTGGCTCATGGCCGACTGGTGACGCGGCTTCTTCTCGCCACCAGCTACCGGAACCGGAAGACACGAGACTCAGGCTAGCCTCGCGGTCTCCGCTCCGTGGTGTCGCCACATCCGTGGTCTAGGGGAATGTACACAGAATTCCCCACACACACTACGATCATGGCGCCATCTGGCAGCGGCCAGAGAACCACTACCTATCTATCACACATTTCTGGGGAAATCGGCACATCTCTATAATGCACCGTGATCGGTAGCCTTACTCCGCCGCGGTAGTTAGCACTTTAGCACCGCATCTCGCTGCTATCTGCGCCATCTTCTTTAGATACTGATAAAACAATAAGCGACATATAACCGAGTGGTATTGTTCAAAATACTGTACACATTTATACTAAATGCTTATATTTCGAAACAACAAGCCAGAATTCCTTTCTCCGCATGCCAGGTGCAAGACTATCTTTCATTATGCATAATTATTGTTAAATGGCAAAAAAAAATCCTAAAACACGTATCCCCTATTTTACTACGTTTTTATTAGCTCGCTTTCGTGTCTATCTGTCTGTCTTCCCATCGGTATTTCTATCGGTCGGTCTGTCGCATTCTTATGGGTGGATCTTCGTTTAAACTAATTTCCCGATGAGTTAGAGACTTGAAACTTCAAACATAGCTCAGAACATTATTAATAAAAAACGAGCAGTGTACTACGAACGCCGGACGGATTCCGGATCGGCTAATGCAACACCGGGCTCTCCGGGTCCTGTCCTCTGATTGGTCCATGTTAACCGTCGCGCGGCGTGGCGTGAGTGTTCGGTAGTACGACAAAACGAAAAGGTTAGAAATACATGGTTATGTTATGTTATGACAGGACGTGCAAATATGCAAAATTGGAAGAAAATAATGTTATTTGATAAAGATTTTCAAAACTCACCGTGTGTGGAACAGAAGAAATATGTAAGTAATGGACAAAGTATATAGTATATATATAAATTACAAAATTACATTAAAATAAATTCTATTCTACAAACAACTATGTTTACATTAATTAAAGTTAATATAATTAAATATATTACAGAGAGAAGAACACTGGACCAGAAAATTGAAGAATAATACATATCTATATGGAATAATATGGATATATAGACATTATCTGTATTCAACAAATTTAAAATCAAAATGAATACATATACAGGTTTGTGCAAACGTAACTTTAATGAAAAATTTCCAATTTCCAATAAAAGGTTGGATTTCCTTACAGTTCGAGAGTAATAATCTTTGTAAGGGCTCTTTCGGCATAAGGGAATAAGTAAGAGTCCAGGAAATAATATAGTATACACGTCTATTCTCTTCGGGCGTCCGACAAAAAGTGCCGATCGCGCCTCCGCCGTTGTCGCTCTTTCGTTTTAGACAAGCGACGATCGGTCTTCATTGCCAACAGCGTGGTCGCTCTTTCCCGCACGCTGCTACCAACCTTACATCTTTACCACAAATGCATCTATCTAAAAATGCTAAATAATGTATATCTGATTGTATACTAATATATGTTAATTTACATAAAATGTGTTTATGATTTTCAGATTTTAGGAAATCTGATTCCAAATTAGGAATATTTATTATAGTTTCCATTATTGCACACATGTGAGTAAATACTATTGTTACATCTTCTGTAGATGATCAAAATATACATTATTTACAGTTGTACCTTTATCCTCCACAATTAATAATTTACATATATGTATTACAATTTAATTTTTTTTCAACAGAATGGAACCCATAACCGCATATATAAATCTTAATGGAATCATCAACAATAGAAGTGGATAAATAATCAGTGTCAAAAATTTCTGAAAAACCGCTGACATCAACAGAAAGATTGCGAAGATCATTACTATCATCATCGCAATTCGTGAAATAAAAATTCATTAGTTTCTTGAAAAACTTGTAATTTCATGTCATTACTAATCACAATCTGTGTTTTAAGTACCAAGAAATCAGAAGTATCATTACATACAAGCATGCAAAAATAAATTTTTGAATTTGTGAAATACAAAGCAGCATATTGCATTATAGTAAAGTAATGAGGAGTAAAAAGAAAAAGAATAAATCCATTATATGGGCGTAAATAATAAAAACTAGATTTATATTTCCGTAAAATTAGAAACATGTAAAACATTTTAATCTATATGATAATTACAAATTAATAATTATGTTTGTTTTACAGAATTGAAGTGCAAACAATAAAAATCATTTAGTTTATAAATACATATAAAAAAAACAAGAAAAGAAAGTTGAGTTGAGGAGGATTCGAACTCGAGCCCTACGGAGCATCGAGCAGAACCTCTAACACCGTGACCATACAACATACTTGTGAGAAGTATCTTCTTTCTGTTACTTGACAGCAACAAACTAGCTTTACACGTATTTTTCTTCTTCAATGTAAGCTATTTCCTAAAATATAATTGTTTAGACTTCCAACTGTAATCATATATTAGAAGATTTAGTCGCATTTTTACATGTATCAGCCTTTCCGTACACGCACCGACTTCCGGTTCGCTCCCATCACTAGCCACCGCAAGAGGACTCGGTTGCTGCGCCGTTACTGATCAAACCGAGCGTTCGCCGGTAATACTTTATTTTTTTTGACACTGTTCCAGCAAATGGACACTTCTGAGATTTTTATACAAAATAGGTTAGCATCATAGCAATATTTTAGAATTTTTTGGTAGGTATCAACCCAGGGGAAGACAGTTAAAAAAATTCCCAAAAAATTAATTAATTATTTTCAACTATAAATAATTAGCAAAAAATTCTGAAAAAAATCTGGAATATAGAATGTATCTATATCTTTTGTTTGCCGTTTATTCCATATTGATATCTCTTCTTGTTTTGGAGCAAATTGCATTTAAGTGCGGGGGAATTTACCCCAATATCATCCTTATCGGTGAGAGTAGACATTTGAAATTTTACACAGTGTATTTTTAGATATAAAACGATGTTTTAAGACAGGAATCAGGAAAATTGGAGCGGGAGCCGCTGGCCCATGCTTATCCGGCTATACTCTTTATTGTTGCATTCGCTGATAATAAGTTGGAAATTTCAAATGATTGATGTCGGTACTACTGTAAATACGGATTTCAAATAAGAGTAGATGCCTAAAAAAAATATTTATTATTTATAGCTGATACCGAAAATACCGGTATTTTACCTTAGCAAATATTGATATTTTACCTTAGCAAATACCGGTTTTACGAAATTGCAAAATAGCACGAAATACCGGTATTCGGTATACCGGTGTACCGGTATTGCAATCCCTAATCGCACGGTATCGCAAAGTGAACGAAAGCTTCTCGTTCTCGTGAAGCAATGCACGCGCGATGATTCGGTTTCGGTGGTGAGATACTATGAAGAAAGCAACAATGTATGGCTTCTGTGAAAAAATCGCGCCGTCCTCGAAGTTATTTAAATCCTTAAAATAAAACAACGGCTCCTATCTATATGCAGAGAGTAAATGAGAGTGCTCACGCCAGGGTTTTGGCCGTGCCACTATTGGCTGCACATCAACTCGCAGTCCGGACAAAAACCTACATCAACTCGCACTCGAGACAAGAACCTACATCAACTCGCACTCCGGATAAGAATCTACATCGACTCTCAGTGACTCTCAGCCCGGACAATATCATTTTTGACCTTGATCATAATAAAAAGTTTATATTGATTGATTCGCAGCACCCGTATTATATTATAAACAATTTTTATCTGTATATGTTCTCCAAGTTCAGTCTCTCTCTCTCTTTCATGAAATTAAGAAAATATCATGTATTAAAATAACTGCAGAAAATAATTATTTAATAAGGTCAAATAAATGGAAGGACAGAAGTAGACACATTATACTAAACAAAAAAGATCGAACAACATTTTAGCTCTACTTCCAACAAACTAGAAAATGTATAAAGTACTATTTACAATTCCTTAGGACTTGGAGAAATTATATGTTCAGTTAGGAAGTCGGAATTTAACTATGGAATGGGAAATAAAAGAAAGGCGAAACAAAACAATTAATCAAAATATCATTTATTACACACACAAACAAATATTATAATACATAGACAAATATAATTCAAATATTATAAAACAAATAAATAAATAATTATTATAATACATAGCAACTATTAATAGGAATCCAATGACAATTAACTAAGCAAATGCCGGTGGAGAAGGTATTGACCGTTTGGCAGGCAGCGATGACTCTGCAAATAGGAAAATGCATACTAATAATTATTATTCAATTTGGAGGTTTTTTGTACTTTATTTAAATATAATCTATTTAAAAAATAATACAGATTATTTATGTTAGTTTAAACAATTTTATATGCCCTGAAAATCTGTTTATACATAGATGGTTATTAAAAAATTGTATGTGAAAAACTATACTTTGTTTAAAAAATTTTATTTGTGTAAACAATTTAATTTACCTAGAAAATTCTGTTTATTCACGCGACGTGAATCGAGGCGATTTCAATCGCGGAGATTTGAATCGACCACGAATCGACCCATGTGCGGATTCCCATGTACTTGCATAGGAAGTCAAGTGGGGAGAGAGTCGCATGCGACTGGAATCGCGTCGACCAAATCGACAATCGACCCGTGTGCGGACGGCCTTAGAATCGCGGTCGATTCCGGGACTCTAAGATAAAGAGAAAAGAGTTTAGAGAGAGTCGGTTCGACGAAACGTTTACGTAAGTGATACGGAAAGGAGATCAATACGAAAGCGAGTGTCGTTGTTGTCAAAGTCGAACTGAACGATCAGCTGGGCGCGTCGATCCACCGCGTCCGTTCCCCCCGCCGCGCCCGCGAGGCTCGATCCAACCGTGGAGCTCGCGGGGATCGGAGGGACGGTGCGGGGACGACGGCGCGCCGAACTGATCGCTAGATCACAGTCAATTTATTGAATGTATGTACAATGTGATACAGGGTTAAATAATGTAGGATTCTTGAGGAATGGGGTCAATCTTCTATTAACGCTCTTTAATGGTTAAAATACTATATTTCACTTAATACATAGTTAGACGCTCGCTATTACGCTATTGGCTCTATCTCTAAACGCGCTCGGACGCCGCTTCGAACCATCCTTCTTCTTAACTAATACTATGGGACTCGCAAAATCTGATAGGGACGCTTGTATAATATTTTCGTCTAACCACAAGCAAACTTGTCTATTAACTTCTTCTCTGTCAACTGGTGGCAATCGCCTTGCACGCTGGTAAATCGGTTCCTCATCCCGAAGAATGATTTTCATAGACGATCGAGGCTCCGGATTTCCACACGGTTGATAGTTGCTTATCATTTTTTCTACTTCGCGACGATCTTCGCGGCTTGTAATGTACGAGGTATCTACTTCCGAGGAGTCATACGCGACGATGTTAAAAACTTCCGGGACACTTTCCGCTGTCGGAAATTCTTTATCCGTTTTAGATATAAAAACGCGGTTACTCCGAATTGAAACATTTACATTCCGCAAAAAGTCAGCGCCTATGATTAGTGCAGGTTGCATAAGCCGGTCGGTAACCACGTGAACCGTTATTGGATACAATTCTTTATCCACAAGAATTTCAGTGCTAAAAACACCCCGTGTCTCATTGTTGTTAGAGCCCATGAAATCGTAAACCCGTTCGCTGTAATCGCGGCGCTCCTAATTCTGCATGTACCGACGCACGCATCAAACATATATCGCTTCCCGTGTCAATTATAGCTGTTACCCTGTGCCCATGAATTACCGTCCCCTTCTCGTACTTCGCTGACTGGTCCACGTTGTAGCTGCTGCGGGTTGGCGGTAGTTTTGTCGGACAATGGGCTGAAATGTGTCCGTACCCCCGGTGCATTCGAAGCACTTGACGCCTTTTTCCCTGGTCGGGCAATCAAGAAGCTAGTGCCCCATTAGCCCACAACTTGGGCATCTCCGACCTGATGCACCTGGCTGCAAATGTTCTTGCGGCTGGTACCTCCTGCTGTTTTCCTCCTTGACCAGGGGTCCTCTGTCGCCTCTCTCCTTTACCGGCTCCTTTACAGCACTTTTGTTTACAGCATCCCTGTTGTTATAGCTCGCTCCTCTCAATGTCACTTTCTCGAACGCTTCCATCAACGCTGCTGGCGACGAAAATCTTTGAATATACGCCTGATTTCGTAGCGTTGCATCAGGAATTCCTTCGATGACGAGGTCAATTATCTCATCTTCATCGACGGGCACGTTATTTCCCAATATCACCTTATGGTGCAGGTATTCGCTGAAAGATTCATTTGGTTGCCATACACGCTCTTCGCACTTTCTTTGCCTGATGGTTTTGTTGACCTGTCGATAGAACATTTCACGCATCTTATCCATCAATTCGTGCGAACTTATTTCTATAAATTCGGGCTTAGAATAAAACCATTCCAAGGCTTTGCCGCGCAATCTGCTACCCATCAGTACTTTGCACATTCCGTCAGACAAGTTGTACGTAAGAGTCAGCAGATGCACCTGTTTTTCCCATCGCTCAAACTTCTCACCATCTCCGTCAAAAAACAGGAGGAGATCCGCAATTCTGGTAATGCTTATATTACCTACAGAGTTTTGGCCAACCGCTGGGGTAGGTGGAGAGAACATAGGATATGGTGGAACGTTTAATGCTTGTTGCTATAGTTGTCGTCGCACCTCTTCCAGTTCCCTCAGCAACTGGGATTCCCTCGCAGTTATTGCTGGTTCGCCCTGGGCACCGCCGTTTCCGCTTAAGGGAGTTTCCAAATTCTTTGTCGCGTCCATTATCCTGGCTATCAGTTCCACTTTTGATCCATTGGTGCGCAGATTTAGCGCATCCGAAGTTGTTGTTTCAACTGAATCACTTTCAATTTGCTGAGATTCACTTCACTCATCGGCCTGCACAAACTTTGCAATGTCTCACTTGTTGTCAGTCTTCGTATTATCACTTATGCGGTCGCTGTGTGTTAACGCTGATTTCACTAGCTCCTTCAATCTCGGCTGAGCCCCCAATTTGTAGGATTCTTGAGGAATGGGGTCAATCTTCTATTAACACTCTTTAATAGTTAAAATACTATATTTCACTTAATACATAGTTAGACGCTCGCTATTACGCTATTGGCTCTATCTCTAAACGCGCTCGGACAACTCTGCCTCGCCCGCCGAACTTCCACGCTTTATATCTTTCACCCCCTTGCATTCATCTCGCTTGCACTCGCATTTCGTCTCCACGGCTTGTCTTCATAAAAACACATATACTTCCCTATCGCTCAGTTCTAAACACTTCTCATTCACGCCTTCTCAGTCACTCGAGTTTTCCAAACATACCGGCGCCGGTCCGTCGGCGTCGCAACATGATCCGGTCGCCCGCACGCACGCACAACGAACCATTCATCCTACAATAAAGATTAAATCTGGAGAAGAAATCTCCAACACTTTTTCTTGGAGGTAGCAAATTTTGAGCTTTCCATTGTTGACTGAGTGTCTCCTGACCCGCGTTTCAGCTACTCGTTCCACCGAAACGCGAGCTCGGAGAAGCGTGGAAAAATTAATGACGGTGGAGGAACAGTTGATCTTCTTCTTGGAGAATCTTCTATGTGAATTTATAAAATATTTGATTATCTAATACATTCAAATGAAATATATTGTGACGTCGTCCGTCACCAGATTTCCTCCTTGCTTTTGCAATACGAATATTCCTAAATTAATAGTAATATCTGAGAGAACGTCTTCCATCAATACGTCATAACTTTGGAATGTAAATTCCGTCAAGGTTTTGGAAATAACAGTTTCAAGGCCGCTCACTCAAGCGTGCGATCCCATTGTCTCCGCGTCAAGCCCCAGCGATTTTGGGAAACAACAGTTTCAAGGCCGCTCACTCAAGCGTGCGATCCCATTGTCTTCCCCCGAAGGATCCACCGCGCGACAGCCCCCACCAAGATCTAGATCGAAGAGGGAAGCGATCAGACAACGAGTTTCAATCGAGATCTCACCCAGTTACGATCAACGCTCAGCAGTTTCAACCGAGATCTCACCGAGTAACCACTGACTCTTCAGCAATTCCAATCGAGATCTCACCCAGTTACGATCAACGCTCAGCAGTTCCAATCGAGATCTCACCGAGTAACCACCGACTCCTCAGCAGTTTAAATCGAGATCTCACCCAGTTACGATCAACGCTCAGCAGTTCCAATCGAGATCTCACCGAGTAACCACCGACTCCTCAGCAGTCTAAATCGAGATCTCATTGAGTTACGATCAGCACCTCAACCAGTCCAGTTTCGATCGACGTCTCAACCAGTCCAGTTTCGATCGACGTCTCAACCAGTCCAGTTTCGATCGACGTCTTAACCAGTTCAATTTCCACCGACAATTTCCGCCTCAGACAATTCAGTTTCGATTGACACCTCCAGCAATTCAATTTTCAATCAAGATTTCACCGAATACCATCGACTCCTCAAGCGGAAGACATCTTTTCTCCAACGATCTCCCCAACGAGAAATATCAAGTTTCAATCACGGACGGAGCATCAATCGATTCAACGAAACCTCACCATTCCAAAGTCATTACCACCGTTCTCGATGACGAAACAGAATCGGGCACTATAAATCATTTATAGTTGGTACCTGCCATCTGAGAGAACATCACCTTCTCCTAAAATCCTTCCTTACACGCGCGCGGCAGAACCAAAATTCACCTCATCGGCTGACGTGTGTGTGTGTCGTAGAAAAAGTGTCACGAGTGAGAGTGAGAATCGCGTACCGGGCCCGATATTTTTCTCTCCCTCGAACTAGACGGACTTGGTCCAGCCGTTCGAGCCAACGATCCAACCCCGAACGAGGCAGACTTGGTCTAGCCGTTCGGGCACCCTCCTCATTCACGGTCAGGCGGACTGGGTCCAGCCGTTCGAGAATTCCCGGATCCCTGAGTCAAACCCAATCGCGAACGAAACGCCTCACTTATTTATTCGATCTCTCTCTCGGACCGGATCCGTGCGGCACGCCCCCGCGACCCCGCGAATCGCGAACGAAATTCCGAGTATCCGATAAATTCTACTCAAGCCCCATCCTTCTTAACGCCCGAATTAAGGACAATAATATGTAACAATATATTTGATTGAATTGTAAATGATTAATTAAACTTACATTGGCGGATCTCGATCATTTTCATTGTTGACTGAGAGTCTCCTGACTCGCGTTTCAGCTACTCGGTCCACCGAAACGCGAGCTCGGAGAGCTTGGTTGTACCTTAGTTATGCAATATGTTATTTAGCTTTTGTGATTTCGTTGGTTTATGTAGTGACTTGTATTCTTCATTCTTCTTCCTGGCTTGGTCATGCAGTTTCACTTTATATAAGTGCTTCAATGCTGCTACTCTATGGTTGTAGCAGCTATTTTCTTCTTCAAACCAAGCCGGATCTTTAATTCTGCTGTCTTGAATGGCCTTCTTGCTTAATTTTTGAAGGACGTTTTCGTGGTGCCAATACTTCCTCCAATAGTTGTGGAACAGTTGCAACTGTGTTGCAATTATCTTTGTAAACCTCTCTGTGGGTCGTGAAAGTTTTCTCACATCAGGGGCATACTCGTCGTCGTCGTCGTCATCTGAATATTCCCTGGTTGCAATGTATTTCTCTGTTGGTTGCATCACGTCCAATGGCGTTTTTAACATTATATTGCGGCATTGGGTACAACCATATTTTCGCATTATATGGTGTACGATATAACCTGCGAAATAGGTGATGGACGGTGCTTCGTAGAATAATCGTTCATCGTCCTTCTGGTTAGAATCCGCCGCCTCTGTACTGTTGTCGTACAAATGTGTTGCGCATTCTAACACTCTGTCGTCTTCTTCATCTGCCGGAAAATTTTCACTTGACCTGAAATTACAGGGGGCAGGAATATACGTTTCAACTCCAAGTAATGGTGAAGTTTCTTCGTCCTCTTCTTGTGCATTGGTCCGATCACCAATTTGGATTAATTGCGAGCACATAATGTACCGCATATTCAGCCGAACCACATGCGCCGTTGGGGTTAAATTGAACCCTCCTCGTTGTCGGAGCTTAGAGAACAAATGTTCGACTGAATCTTGGTTTGCCAAACCTACGGCAAACTGGAAATCACGTTTGATTTCATCAGTGATGAACCCGTATACTTCCAAAAATACCCTGAGAGTCAGGGTCAGACCTGTGAAACGGGCGGTTTCTTCGGCGTTTGCTCTTGTTCATATGGGCAAGTACTCCACTTTTTCGTCAACTCTATCGCGTCTTGTAGCGTCTAGTAGACGATGTCATCCCGCTTGCAAATGGGCTTCTTCCTGCCTTTGCTGTTGGGATCATAGCAATTGCAGCAATCTATTAGTTTATCCATCCTTCTGATAAACTCCGCCGTCTTTTCCCACGTTGTGCTGTGCCTTTCAGCCCTTTTGGATCGCAGCCTGTGTTTGAGAATCTGTTTGTGAAGGTTGCTTGGAAATAAATCTCTTTGATCAAATATTTATATATAAACAGAATATAAAGCTTTAATATAAAAACTATTACTATGGTATATGAATTAAATATATATATACAGGGTGAGTCACCAAACGTTTGTACCTCAAATATCTTTGTTGTTTCTAAAGATACGTAAAATATGGTAAGGACAAAGTTGAATGGTACAATGGGGCTGATACGATGCAAAAAAAAATTTTGTTTTTATGTCATTTTTTTGGAGATACCAAGGTCACCTTGACTTTTTTAAATGGAACCACCCTTTTTTAAACACCTACAATGATAATCCCTTTCATTAGGAATTCAGTAACTATAATTAGTCCAAGGTCAAGGACAGAAAAAACGTATAAAACTAAAATATGGAAGCAGAATACCTGTATTTTATAAATGTTCGAAATGATGGCCGTCTGCGTTGATACATTGTTGTAAACGAGCTCTGAAGGAATGTTGAATGATAAGTGCATCCGACGTGATATTCGTACATGCTGTGATGATACGCTGACGTATATCTTCAACTGTTGTTGGAGCATCCATGTACACGGTCTCTTTTAGCAGACCCCATAAAAAGAAATCCAGTGGATTTAAATCAGGCGAACGTGCTGGCCATGAAACTGTTGCGCCTCGTCCAATCCATCGGTTTGGATATCGAGAATCCAACGTTTCTCTTGCTACTCGTGCATAATGAGCAGGACAACCGTCATGTTGGTACCACATATCGTAGCGATTTTGTAAAGGGACATCTTCTAACAAAATTGGCAGATCTTCTTGCAAAAATTGAGCGTATTTCTGTCCCGTCATCATTCCGTTAACGAAATATGGTCCAATTACTTTGTCGTTCAAAATACCACACCACACGTTTACGCTCCATTGTCTTTGATGATCAATTTCTCGCAGCCAGTGCGTATTATCCACAGACCAATAATGGGCGTTCCGTAGATTAATTGAGCCATGATTAGTAAATGTTGCTTCGTCCGTAAACAAGACATTAGAAAAAAATGAATGATTTTGAAGCAATCCTCATTGACAAAAGTTAATTCTATTTTGAAAATCATTCCCGTGCAATTCTTGATGGAGCGATATGTGGAACGGATGAAATTTATGTCGGGCCAGAATTCGTATTACGCTACTTTGACTTATGCTTGCTTCCCGGGCAATTTTTCTCGTATTCACGTGAGGATTGACAGCTACAGCTGCTAAAATATTAATTTCATTGTCTTCATTAGTCGTGGGATTCTTCCGTTTGTACTGTCTTGCATGTACACTTCCGTTACTTCGAAACAACCTGTACGTATTAGTGAAAGTCTGTCCAGAAGGAGTGTTTCGCTCGGGGTACCTTTCTTCATAAAGTAGTCGGGCCTGCACTGCATTTTGTCTACATTCACAGTAAATCGTGATCATATCACACTTTTCAGTCATTGAATATAACATAGCGGAATCGCGTTTGGAAACATACTGATAGTAAATAAGAATGCTGAATAACATTGAAGGACCTTAGTATGTTTACTTTAACTACGACCATAGTATGTTTACTATTTCCTACAAGTCTCAACCGTGATAAACGTATTCTGCTTTCATATTCTAAATCTTATACGTTTTCTCTGTCTGTGACCTTGAATGACCTTGGACTAATTATAGTCACTGAATTCCTAATGAAAGGGACTATCATTGTAGGTGTTTAAAAAAGGGTGGTTCCATTTTAAAAAGTCAAGGTGACCTTGGTATCTCCAAAAAAATGACATAAAAACAAAATTTTTTTTTGCATCGTGTCAGCCCCATTGTACCATTCAACTTTGTCCTTACCATATTTTACATATCTTTAGAAACAACAAAGATATTTGAGGTACAAACGTTTGGTGACTCACCCTGTATATATAAATCTTTATTTGATCCCCTCAGGGTTACAAATTCGACATCCTAGCCTCCTCCTTTACCCATATACTCCTTCTTATTACCTTATATCTTAACTCTAAATCTAATCTATACCTATACCTATAAACTTATAACTAACGCTTAAAATATTACTTACAAACTAAATTAATTCTACTAAATACAATATTTATTTACAGATATTTACAGAATTTACAATATTCGCTCTGAGACAGAGAGAGAGAGAGCGCGTACTCCTACAACCTTCTCCTCAACTAAATTCCTTCCGCCCAATTCCCTAACCTAACCCTTGGCCCCCGTTTTCACTTACCACTCCTTCATCCATTCAATCATTCATCTCCCTCTCCTTAACAATTCATTCTCCCTTTCATTCCCCTTCACTCCTTCCATTTACTCCTTCTCTCCACTCCTCCGCTTTCCTCATCCCTGCCATCCCCATACAATCCTCCCACATATGTTTCCAAGACTCAATCATCCAACCACATACCCTGCATTTCCTCCTTTCTTCGTCCAGCCAATATCTCCCTCCTTTCATTTCATTCCCTAATCTAAACCTCGCCATCCTTTGCCACCTGCTCTCCCCTTGCCACCTGCTCTCCCCCCACCCTTTCTTCAGATACCCCGGCAACCCCTCTTTCTTCACCATCCTGTATCATTTATTCGACTCCGAAATTCTTATCCTCTCACATCTTTCCTCTTTCTGCAATTTCTTCTCTCAAAAAGTCCTCTCTCTCACTTTCCCACCCGTCTCTTATCCCTCCCCTCCTATCCCTCCTCCTTACCTCTTCCTAACATAGACGTGCCAGTTCTCCCCCTTCCCCTCCCCTAATTTCTTTTCATACCCCTTCTTTTCATGCCCTCAACCCAGCCCTCTCCCTCAGCAATTCCCTTTGCAGCTTCCCTAACCATGTATGCTGGCGTGTATCTCCCTACCCTTAGCACCCATTTCAAAAACCTTTCTTTCGTCTCTCTAGACCTTCTCTCTCCTTCCACCCCCAAATTTTCACTCCCTTACTACATACCAGTTTGTCAAAGAGCCACAATCTCCTGCCCCAATCCTTTCC
>CM052271.1:52183-67764 GCA_028455795.1 Lasioglossum marginatum | reverse complement strand
CAATACTTTGTACACCATCGTGGACTGAGACGATTGAACCCGCCTCGTCACAGCCGTTGCAGGTACAGTGTGCGCGTCTCCATTGAAACTCATAGAAGAAAGTACAAACGGCGAGGCGGCAGTCTAAGGGTCGTTGCCCACTAGGCCGCCGCATCGCCTGACCTGCGTCGCCTGACCTGCGTTGCCCCGTCTACGCCGTTTGCAGTTGCTCTTATGGGTTTCAATGTAAGTGCGCCCACTATACCTGCAACGGCATAGCGCCAGCACGCCTATGTCTCGCCGCGAAAAAAGAACGCCCACTAGACCGCACCGCCGACTGACTTGCTCCGCACCAACTCGGCGGTTTGGGTTACTCTTATGAATTTCACTCCCATTATTGGGAGTGCGGCAATTTGGACGAAATCGGCGACAAAATCAAAGAACTTTCGATAGAAATGAGATACAGCGATGAAATTTTTTTTAAATTAAGGCTGAAACTTTGCAGAATATGGGAAAAATAGGGAGATTATGGTACGAACGTTTTTTAACCTTGAAAAAATTCGTTAAACTTGCACAATTCAAGAAAATTTTGGTTTTTCCAATACCACGGGCGGAAAAAATTTTTTTGTAACATGCTATACGTCATTTCCCATAGATTTTTTCACGCTGATTTCAAATCTGGTCTAAAAATTTGTCTACGATCTCAGGATTTTGCAAAAAGTCAACTTTTGTGAACAAAACTTCATTCCATTTTTTCGTTGAAATTGTAACAGACCTAGCAGAGGCCTGTTACGAACAGATTCCGCCAGACCCCCCCGAGCATACGCGAGAACCCCCGAACAGCGTAACCACAACACAACCGCCCGTACCGCACTACTCCGCACCTAGAACCGCGTTATAACGGGAATCGAAAACCGTAATTTTCAAAATATAATACAAAAAATCATACGTCACCACCAAAACACCCTTCCGCACCACCAACCCTTGTCACCAAGAGACTCCTATAAAACCCGCCGAGAACACGGTAGAATCACCTGAGTCTGCCTGGAGATATCCAGCAAACACCAGCCTATCGGAATCCAGCTCCGTGAGTATCATTCCGCTAATCCGTCTCTAAGACGTCCCTGCCGTCGGCTACGAGCTCGTTTGCTGTGCGAACCTCTCGCTGTCGGCATCCTGGTTCCCTCCGGTGAGAACCGTGTTCCACCGAGGCAACGCTCCAGTCGCTGGCAAATTTCGCAAGACGAGTCGTCTGCGAAACCCGGCTGAGCTAGAAATGGTGGGTCACCCTTCGAACTCTCCGAACAACCGCCTAGAGAAGGTTTACATGTCCGGTTGAGTCACCGACACCTCCGTAACGACGAGTCCTCGACGGAATCGGCAGAAGGAGACCAGGTGTAAAACGTTCTCCAATTCTCCGAAGAACCGGGGAAGAATTGCGAGTCGCCTACATCAAATACTCCGTTACACCCGGTCTAGGTAGGGCGATCACAGCAGAAGCCACGATCGAACTCCCTCCGTTCACGAATATCCCCGCATTACGATACTGCACCACCAAGGACACGCGTCGTCAACCAGGGCTCCGCACGCCACGTCGGCAAACACCGTGTCCGCGAAGCACATCCTCGCGAGCACCGTATCCTAGAGCTCCGCTCACCACGTCGGCAATCGGTATCCGCGAAGCGTCGCGAATCCTGAGCACCGCGTCCGCGTAGATCTATAGCCAACCGCTTGTAAAGGCAGCGAGCATAATCCGGACAACGAATATGCGAGTCGTCATTATTCACTCTCACACCGAATTCCTTTTCCGCACCGAATAAACTCCTCGTCGTTTTCGAACCCTGGTCCGACGAGCAATTCAGCACCGCCGTGAAAGAATCAGCACATCGACGAACCGGACCCGTTACAAAATGATTTGATAACCCACTAGTTTGAAGGTATTTTGTATTCTCATATACAGTCTCCTAACATGACGACCTCAAATATCTTTGTTGTTTTTAAAGATACGTCAAATGCCTGCAGGACAAAATTGAATGGTAAAATGGGGCTCATATGATACCAAAAAAATTTTTGTTTTTATGCAATTTTTTTTAGAGATATGAAGGTCACCTTCATTTTTTTAAATGGAATGTCCTACTTTTTATACCATAAATCATAAATCGATAGAGTATCAAATTCTGCGTATAAAAGAGTTGACCTTCATATGTCCTAAACTTAATAGTTAACGAAATATTATCCAAAGAAGAAAGAAAATTATTTCGATAATATCTCGTTAACTATTAGATTTAGGACATATGGAGGTCAATACATTTTTACTCAGAATTCGATAGGCTATCGACTGATGATACAGACCTTTCCATTTAAAAAAATCAAGATGACCTTGAAATCTCCTCTATGCCTCCACCCACAATATGGTTGGAGGCCACCCCTCTATACCGTGTTAGTTTTGAATACAGGGTGCGGCAATAACTATGTCCACTTTGAATATTGCCGTTATTTATATATATTAACAATTTAAACTTTTCGAAAGGTTTTAAAAAATATTGGTTGGCCAGCCTTAACCGATGCTTTATGGCTGTTTGCCTTACGGGCGGCAGTTTCGAAAATAACAAATTCTCGGAAGAAAATGTTTTGCGCTGAAGGGACATGCAGACCTTTGCGCGGAATCAAACATGCTCCCCCCGTTGAACTATTTAATTAGTTCTATAAAAAAACGCGAGCAATGCGCTAAAGAAAAACGAGATTAATTATGGTTGCAGGCGTGAAATGACAAATTGGCTGTGACCGAAAGTATGCGGTCTGAGTAGTGCTATCAACAAATCAATGCATTAAGAAACAATATATATAACAAAAAACGCGGATAATGAGGATCACATTTCACAATCTAACCTAAGAACCACCGGAGGTTCGGAACATCATATAAATTAAAACGCCCTTATAACTATACTGCATAATGCTAAAATACGCGAATTATACGCTTAACTATGATAAACTTAAATTATGCGTAAAACAGAAGTTAGAAATGCGCGATCTACAGATGACAAAGATTGTATTAAAGACCTGTGCCGTGCAGGCCTGTCACTAGTCAAGCGCCGAAGTTTACCGAACGGAACCGAGCGCCACCGAACCGCGTCGTCGCGTAACATAGTCGCCGTACTCCCCACCACCGCACCGATACCGACCACACCGCACGTTCCCCGCGTCCATAAGCGATATTTGGCGGGATATGGAAACGAAATTCCCCCGAAATGGATATGCGACGTCACCGGAACTTCCGCCGAACACCTTTCCGCACCACTTCCCCCCACCATCAACCAAGAGCTATATAAGCCGTAGCGAACAGCGACCCGCTCTCGTTCCTGACCTAGTCGCCTAGCAGGCAACACCGTTCCGACCGACTCTTTTGTAAGTAGCCAGTCCACGTTTGACTCCGACCGAATCTTTTCTCACGGCAAGCTACCGAGAACTCTTCCCGTTCCCGTCACGACAAGCTGTCGAGAATCCGTTCTCTGTCTCCGATACGACAAGCTGCCGAACACTCTTCCCGTTCCCTCCACGACACGCTGTCGAGGACTTCTCTCTTTCCTGCACGGCAAGCTGCTGCACGTTCTCCCGTTCCATTCACAACAAGCTGTCGAGAATCCGTTCTCTCTCTCCGGTACGGCAAGCTGCCGAACCCGATTCCCGTTCTCCCCCAGCACCGCGTCGAATAATTGTCGCGCTCCTAAATAAGTTGTACGACACCGTCGTCGTTCTCTCCGCCGCGATAGAGTAGCGAGCACCGTCGGAAACAAGCCCTCGCATTTTATTTCTCGCCCGAAACACTTCCTCGCCGATACACGAACCCTGGATCGTCGAGCAATCCAGCAACGAGGTGGCTCCGACACAATCAAGGAACTGGATTTGTTACATGGGAAAAAAATGCGATGATTATGCAGTTGATTGACATAAATCAACCCTATCAAATATAAATAATATAAGCAGCGACGGAGTGATAATATATAGGGTTAAGACGGCGCGGGTTCTATCGGAAGGGACGCAAGTTGTTTAACGTTGCGCTTGTAAATACCGTTAACTGTTTGAACGGATACCGCACGAGTGATGTCGTCCTTGCCAGGATGAATCTGCAATATCCTTCCAAGGCTCCATTGCATAGGTGGAAGATAATCGTCTTTGAGGACGACCTTGAGCTCTTGGTCCATTTTGCGCGGACGTTCAGGTGGTGAATGTATTCCTTGGACCATCTGGTCCAGAAGTCTTGCTTAACCTTTTGTATATGTTGCCATTTTGACAGCCTATTGGTAGGTGTTTCAGTAAAGTCAACCTCGGGTAGACTTGTCAGCGCGGATCCAATCAAAAAATGACCAGGAGTCAAGGCTATGGGATCATTGGGATCAGACGACAGATTAACGGACGGGAGTTAAGGACTGCCTCGATTTCCATTGCAAACGTGGTAAACTGTTCAAGAGTGAATAACTCATCACCAACTACTCGTTTCAGGTGGTGTTTAAACGATTTAACCGCAGCCTCCTAGAGATCGCCGAAATGCGGAGAGAGAACTGGTATAAAATGCCAGGTGACCTTCTTCTCGAGAAGGAAATGCTGGAATTTATCATTTTTCTGCGCGACTTTGAAGAGCTCGGTCAATTCATTGTTAGCACCAACAAAATTTGTGCCGTTATCAGAATAAATGTTGCGGCAAATTCCACATCGCGCAATGAATCGTTTGAATGCGGCAAGGAACGTTTCGGTCGTCATATCACCCACTACCTCTAAATGAATGGCCTTCGTTGAAAAGCAAACAAACACTGCGACATAGATTTTGATTCGCGCGCGATTACGATACATTCGTCCTTTAATGTAAAAAGGACCACAGTAATCTATGCCAGAGTTGAAGAACGGTCGGGCCTTGATAACTCACGAGGCTGGCAAATTGCCCATTATATAATTGGTTGTAGGCGGATTGATACGGAAACATTTCATACAATTTCAAGCCTGAATGTAAATTTTTTATATGAAAATCGCGGATTATAAGCTCAGTGATGTGATTCTTTTTTGGTAAAAGGATCGGGTGTTTTTGATCATAACTCAAATCTGCATTTTGGAGTCGACTTCCAACGCGTAAAATGCCCTTGTCGTCGAGAAATGGGTTCAATGGAAGCAGTTTGCTTCTTGAATTCAATTCCTTATTCATTTTTAAATCGTGAATCTCTTCCTGGAATGCTGTTTTTTGCGTTAATACGATGATTTTATCGTGCGCGCGATTCATTTCTTCTACAGAGATAGGGCCGATGTAGCGATTTTTCGGTAAAAATCGTAGACTTGTGGAAGGTGTAGAATTCATTCGAGCCCACGGAAATAGTGTATAATGAAGACGATATGTCTCCCAGCAGAATTCTTCTAGCTTCTTTACTTTTAGGGGTTTCTTGCATTTGAAGACTGATAATGTTTTAGCAATATTAATGTTTTAGCACAAATGTTTTAGCAATATTAATGTTTTAGCACAAATTGCATGTCGATCTCCAAAGTTTCTGCAAATATTGCCGGATTGTTGAAACACCTTCTAGCAACATTTCCCGTATTGGTTGTGCCGTGTCCTTGCAAAACTTGGTCCACTCGAACTACAAGTTCAGTGTATATATTGCTTTTCACGACAGATTTTTCTTCAAATTGCTCTGAAAAATTTGCATGTCATATTTGCACGGAAGTTAATTGTAGTAGCGTTTGATAAAAGATATTTAGTAGTGTAGTCGATAAAAACAGTCCATTTTTATTTTATTTCTATTCGCTTCATCAATATTTTTTTTTCATTGTACTCTATAAAAATGCAAACTTACCTTTGACGTGAAGTCGCATATCCCACATCTTGAGATTTATTCGGTAAGAAATGTAAAGCAGATGTTCGAAGGCTTTTATTTCATCGTGTAAGAGCCCCAAACCAAACTGAAGTGCTGACTTTCTCGGTGAGAAATTAGTATCTAAATTGCTGAACTGATGTGCAGTTCGCAAATATATGGGGCACCTACTGCTTGCTTTATTTTCGACAATAGTGTTTATACACTTTCCGTCAAATAACGTTTGAGAAACGTTATACTTTATTGTCGCTGTTTTCCCATTTGCCATTTGAAAGATGTGTCGCCTAAGATTGTTGATTTGTTTATTCAAACGGTTGTATTCGCGAATGATCGCCAAATCATCTTCTTTTCCTATTGCAATTCTTAACGGTCGGCAGAAGCGAGTACTTTGAGGTGTCGGATTAATCCATGAGCAGATGTTGGATGCAGAACTCTTCAATTGTATGATAATCATACTGCTGACAAAAAGCGATTGAAGGCTGCTTGGGTCTTTATTTTCAATATTTTCACAGTATTGGTGAGGATTTGGTACGCAATTAGCTGTACATTGCGTAAATTTTCTTCATCCCACTCTAATGCCACTGCATCATACAAATGTTCAGCCGTCTTATTCAGCATTTTTTGTAGAGATACACGCACTTCCTTTTCAAATGTATGGTACTTTTTTGGCTCGCATTCAACCATAGCTGATTTTACAATTTGGTAAGTCGGATAAATTGGGGAGCCTCTGGATCTTGATTGTAAAGTCGTTCGAAAACGGTCAACCTCGGGAATTTACAGGCGATGAGACCGGGCCGTGCGCAGCCGTGCAAGCATGGTCCTCCCGGCACAAAGGCGGTTGTACGAGAGGGTTCGATTCGGACACGAAAACGAATATTCGGGCGCCAGGTACGGAAAAGTACCACGCGAAATGCGCTAAGAAGCCCGTGCTCGGAGAAGCCGAGCCCGGGTATCGAACCTCCTCGAAACGCGAACGAAAGTATGCGACTCGAACGAAAGTATGCGACTCGAACGAAACTCAAGTCTCGTCTGCGAGACGACGCGAGCTCAACGCTTCGACGAGACGCACTCGTTTCGTCCTCGCACCAAAACTACGAACCAGCCGTAAAAACGAGAACAAGGAATCACTGGATCGACTTACCGTTGCTGTTCTTTCCCTCGGGATCCGTTCCTACCCCCTTCGGTCAGTTTTACCGCCTCGGGAATCGCTGCACGGGAACTGGCCTTCCACGAGAACCACCCGCGGCACGGAACAAACGATTTGCGGGAATCGAGATCGCGAGAACAAAAGGCGAGATCCAAAGATGTCTCTTTTACGAGAGCTAGTGTGACAGTGATTCCTCGATTCGCATCGACGGGACACATCGATTCTAGTTCCCACCCTGTTCGCACTGCCGAATTTCCTAATTGGTGCGTAGGATCGTACGCTCGAAAAAGGTCCTCGGGCCCCGGACCTATGTTATCACCAAAATTGTCTTATACTCTGCTTCTTCTGTACAAACTTTCCCGCCACCCCTGCCGAGATCCCTTGTAAGCGGGATGAGACGACGCGACGGCCGGACCACCAAAAAGTCGTGATGTTCAGTGAGCGGATCTCTTTGTCCCGCCTGTCGTCTCCGGGTTCCTGCGTCCGTGCTTGTCAGCTGTATCTAATTTGTTCCGAATCTGGATTGATTTCTGTTCCTTGGCCATTGGTATATCGTTACGTCGATCTTTTGAGCGGGGCGCTCTTTCGGCGCTAGTGCGACTCGGTGGTGCCCTAGGCACGTCTCTGTAACGTTGCCGTACTCGGCGCGTGCAATCGATGGCATTAGCCACAATGTTCGTGTGGACTCGGCTTTACCCATGACATTGGTGGGACCGCGCTTGCGCATTTGCCGTTTTCCAGCCGATATTCCGGCCCATACCACATTCCATCATCCGGGAACAGGACATATTTCCTATAGTGATTTTCCCGCCTTTTTTCCTACATTGGTGACCCCGACTCCCACATTGGTGACCCCGACTCGGACTGTTAGCAGTCCATCATACGCTTCGTGGTCCTACGTTGGAGACCACGATCATTTTTACACGTTGGTGAACACGTGCATTGGCACGCTGAGAGGAGTGGATTCCTGTATGCTGTGTTCCTGGAGGTCTTCAACGACACCCGGACATCGAGGAATTCCTAGAAGGAGCTGATCTCGACATCCGTCGATCAACGAGTCAACGAGGACCGTCATCCGGCGTTTCCACGGTCGAATATGCCGCAGAAGAGGTTCCTCGGTATTCTATAACACGTGGCAGGCCATTCCGGTCCAGCAACAGGTGTGCAGCGTTTCATCGCCGCCCCTGGTACGTCTGATACAGACGTTAAGAGAGACAGAAGAGCAGCCGGCAAAATCTTGCAGTTTTGGGTAAGAAGCCTGCCGTGCTCTTGGCAAAAAACTTTGTTTCAGCGGGTATTTCTACCAACAGTCGGATTTGGCGGCCATTTTCGTCGTTCCACCGTTGCCAGCCAGCTTGGGGTACCAAGGTCAGCTTTGTTGATGATCATCGTTACCACTGCCTGTTACCAAGCTGTTAGCCGCCATTTGTGGCAGCCAAGGACAACGTGTGTTGTCTGTTCAGCTTCGTGCCAGGACGAAGCTGTTTGCCAAGGACAACATTGTTGTCAGCACCTCGACATTGTGCCTGTCACCGGGCAAGCTTGTCCTTGAGGTGTCATCAGCCGTACGTACATCGACACCGGTGCCTAGTGACTGTGTGCGTGCAAAATAAACGCAAAAATAAACATTGAACTGTGTGAAGGTTACGTGTATCCCGTGTGCATGTGTACACGTTCTTCGTGTTTCGTGAACCGCGCGCGTGTGCTCGCGGTGTTCCACTTTGAGGTTAGGTCCTAGGTAGTACGTGAGGTAATCGCGTGACAGTTCGCGCGTGCTACGCGATCGTTTTTCGAATCCGCGTCATTCGCGTACATTCTTATTATTATATTAATGTTTTCGAAGCGATTTCCATTGTTGGAATTTCAAAGCTAGTTACATCTAGAAACTTTGCTATTTCGCGTTTCCATCGCGATAACTTCTTTAGTACAAGAAATTGTAACGCGCTTGTGCGCGAATTTAGACAGATTGTGATACGCTCGTGCATAAGGTTAGGTCCTGTTGCATATTGCAATTATGCGTCCACTTTGCTCGCATCGCAGCTAGCAGATGTGTGTCGCGAGCTAGCTGCTCTTAAAGCCTCGATGTCAGGTACGACTACCCAGGAGGAAGGGTCCGAAGGGGTGACCCAGGTCGCGGTAGCGAAGATTCCAAAAATTCCTCCTTTTTCGAGGAAAAACCCCGTTCTCTGATTTCACCAGATTGAGGCGTCGTTGCGCCGTGCAGGCGTATATTCAGAAACGGCGAAGTTCGATTATCTTGCCATGTCTTTGGATGAAGACGCCATCAGTGACATTGTCATGATGGAACCCCCTTATCCTGACATGTTTTCGAAGGCAAAAGCGAGGCTGATCAAGGTCTATGCTTCCCTTACCTTCGAAAACTTCTTCGAGGGCAGGTCAATGTAGACTGTCGTCCCTCACAAATTCTGAGGCAGTTACGCGACTTGAATGCCGCGTGTAGATGCACCGATTCGGTGCTTAAACAGATTTTCTTAGAGCAGCTGACCGAGCATCAGCGTGAAATCCTTGTTGCCACCGAATTTAGTGATTTGGATAAAGTGGCAGAATTAGCAGACAAATTAGTTGCTATTTCAGGCAATTTGCCTAGAGTAAGTGTTGCTGTTCAGGACACTTCAGTTCCCTCGAGCTTTCAGGACACCTTGGTTCCCTCGAGATCTTCGGATAACCAGTTTCATAGAATGGAAACGCTGTTAAAATCGATTATTTCAAAATTAGATGCCCCTTCTGGGCGCAGTAGAGGGTTAGGCCGCGCTCGCTCTGAAGCGCGTTCGCCGCCGCGTTCGCGATCCTTCCGGAGTAAATCTCCATCAAATCAACCCTCTACTTCTTCATCCAGGAAAGGTGCGATGTGTTTGGCACATGCGCGCTTCCCGCACAATCCTATATCCTGTAGACCTGGATGCCCTTTGCAGAATTCTCGGCATCAAAAAACTGAATACTCCCGCCGGCACGGAGACCGTGGGTGATGGAGTTAGGGAATCTTGTCGTCTCCATATCAAAGACCGAATTTCAGGTCAAAAATTTTTAATTGACACAGGCGCAGACATATCACTGCTTCCGGCAGATCCAAAGATACGCTGCAAGCCTGCTCAATTGAAGTTACTCGCTGCCAATGATTCACGGATCGACACTTTTGGCGAATCATTCCGTGTATTGGATCTTGGCCTCAGACGAGTTATTCGTTGGAACTTTTGCATAGCCAATGTTCCCACCGCTATAATTGGAGCGGATTTGCTTTACCATTATGATATTTCGGTCGATTTGAAAAGACATTGTCTGGTTGACAAAACAACCAATGTAGCTTCCTTTGGAAGGTATCATACTGGTCTGGTGCAGTCTGTGCACACTTGTGTACCTAAATCCTCGCATTCTGCGATTTTGGCCGAGTTTCCGGAGATCACGGGCTATTCAAACCCGTTGCCACCCTCCTCGTCGGAAGTGTATCACCACATCCTGACGGGGCCTCCAGTATCTTCGCGTCCGCGTCGTTTGGCGCCGGACAAATTAGCTGCTGCAAAAGCAGAGTTTAAACAATGGTGTGAGAACGGCATCTGTCGTCCCTCCAGTAGTCCCTGGGCTAGTCCAATGCACATGGTGCAAAAAAAAGATGGCTCATCTGATGGCGGGTCTGCGGTGACTATAGGCAGCTTAATGCCATCACCGTCCCGGATAAATATCCGACACCTTATTTGCATGATTACTCGAATAATCTTGCGGGGAAGTCAGTCTTCACTTCTCTTGATTTGCACAAGGCGTTCAATCAAATTCCGGTTGCGAGATGAAGATGTGCAGAAGACTGCAATTACAACCCCTTTCGGGTTGTTTGAATTTTCGTTTATGACATTTGGTCTACGAAATGCTTGTCAGTCCTTCCAGCGCTACATTAATCGAGCTCTGGGGGATTTGGACTTCGTCTTCTTATATATAGACGATATTCTTGTGGCGTCATCTTCCATGGACGAGCACAACTCTCATCTGCGCACGGTTTTTGACCGTTTGCGCAAATACCACCTTCGTTTGAACGTGGTGTTATCGCTGTCCAGGAACTTGAGTTCCTTGGATATTTGTTAAATGCCAAGGGCATTCGTCCCACGGCATCCAAGGTGGAAGCAATTCTAAACTTCCCCAAGCCCAAGACCATTGTTGAGCTCAGAAGGTTCTTGGGTATGGTGAATTTCTATCACCGCAACATTCCTCAGGCTGCTGCCACTTAGGCACCCCTGAATGCCTACCTCTCTGATTCAAAGAAGAATGATAAGAGAGAAGTCAAATGGAACTTCGAGGCGGAGCGTGCCTTCTGCAAAATCAAAGACGATTCTGTTCAGGCTACACCCTCATGCCGGGGCAGAGCTTAGGCTAGTGACCGATGCGTCAGATTTTGTTGTAGGCGCAGTCCTTGAATAGAGGAATCATCCTCTTGGGAATCAATGCCCGTCCTGGGAGCCCCTCGCCTTCTTCTAGAAGAAGTTAACTCCTGCGCAGCTTAATTATAGCGCATATGATAGGGAATTAACTGCGGTCTACGAGGCGATCAAATATTTCTCGTACCTGCTAGAAGCGCGTGAGTTTAAAATTGTGACCGATCACAAGCCTCTATTGTATGCGTTCTCACAGCGCCCCGAGAAAGCCTCTCCGCGCCAGCTGCGTCAGCTGTCTTACATCGCGCAGTATACTTCACGTATTGAACATGTGAAAGGCCCGGACAATATAGTCGCAGATGCCTTGTCGCGAGTGGAGTCCCTCCGACTTTCCTGCGAAATTAATTTAAAAGACTTGGCGAAAAGTCAGAAGGAGGACGGTGAACTGGCGGAACGTCGCAAGTCAACCGCTCATTTCCTTGTTTTGAAAGATATTTCATGGGGCCCTGAGCATCATACGATTAGTTGCGAAATCTCAGCGGAGGCCATTCGGCCATATATTCCTGCGAACATGCGTCGCACGGTCTTCAACATTTTTCACCTGCCTGCGCATCCTGGTCCTCAAGTGACCGATAAGCTAGTAAGGCACAGATATGTGTGGCCTGTTTTGCATCGCGATATTCAGCGCTGGTGCAAGGAGTGCATGGATTGTCAACAGTCTAAAATATCCAGGCATGTGAAAATGTTGCCAGACAAAATCGTTGCCCCTGACGGTCGATTCGACCACGTTCATTTGGACATTGTTGGTCCCCTTCCAATCCGAAACGGTATGCAGTACATGTTGACGATGATCGATCGTTTCTCGCGATGGGTCGAGGCTGTCCCACTTCCTAAGACATTCGCTCAGACCATCGCTCCTGCATTTTTCGATACTTGGATTTCGCGTTATTGCGCACCTAAAGTCATAACGACGGACCAAGGTGCACAATTTGAGTCGCGTCTATTTACTGCACTCTTATCTCTTGTTGGATGCGAGAGAATACATACAACTGCATACCATCCGGCTTTGAACGGGCTCATTGAAAGATGGCATCGTTCTTTAAAGGCGGCCCTGATGTGTCACCATGACACTGACTGGACGCGCTCGCTCACGGTCTTACTTGGCCTGAGATCTCACGTCCGTACGGACACGAATGCGTCCCCCGCAGAATTTGTCTTCGGAACAACGCTTCGTCTTCCCGATTCTTCGGGAATTCTTTCTTCCGGAGGATTTCACGCCAGACCCGAATATATTCTTAGAGGAATACCGCGAGCATATGCGTCAGGTTCGTCCTGTTCCAGCAGCCCATCACAACAAAAAGCGCGCATTTATATTCAAATCTCTATATCAATGTTCGCATGTCTTCATGCGAAACATGGCCAAAAAGGCTCTGGAGAGACCATACTCGGGACCTCACAGAGTTCTTTCCCGTCCTTCTGTTCGGGTATTTCACGTAAATATCGAGTTGCTGAAACCAGCTTACCTGGTCAACCCAGCACTTGATGATACGGTCGATAGCGACCCTACTTCGAGCGGTCTGGCCCCCGCCAAATTAAAAACCTATTCGCGAAAAAAGGTTACAATTAAATCGTAAATGTAACGAGGCGCTGTAACCGCGTCATGCGCTAACATCTTGTTGTGATGGTCATTGAGAAATTTTAAAGAAAAATGTAATTGTGCTTAACACATTCTCAGATTTACTCGTGAAGGTACACTGTTGTAAATGTTTGTATTAATCGTGCTTTGCATTAGGGGGGGAGTGTGTGGGCTCGGCTTTACCCCTGACCATTGGTGGGGTACCGCGCCTGCGCACTTGCCGTTTTCCGGCCGACATCGTAAGCGATGCGATGAGCTCGCTCTCTTCTGTTCGAATTCTCAATCGAGACGCATCGTGTTATCTGCGTTCTCGCTAATTCTACGTGTTGAAGTTAACAAGTTTACATATACTCAGTGCTTGCTCCGTGCATCAAGCTGATGCATATATCGTTTGGATTTATACTTCTCTAGTTACATATTATAATACTCTACGTTTAATCATCGACGTGATTAAATCAGTTGTGGCAACATCTTGTTGTTCATCTTTGATTTCCTTTGAACACGTGGAGAGGTATATAGGACTCTCCAACTTCCCATATCACATTCCATCATCCGGGAACAGGACATATTTCCTATAATGATTTTCCCGCCTTTTTTCCTACATTCGTTTCCGGAAGATTTTCCTTTAGCAGCTTCCTTTTATATGCGGGTGGTTTTCGGGATCGCTAAAGGTCGGTCCATTTCACACGTAATACGATTTCTTGACCGTTTCCGAACAGAAAAGTGACGTCGCAAACTTGCAACGCGGAGAGCCGCGCTGCCGAAAATCGCCGGAAATCGAGGATCGGTAGCATAAGGATTGCCCCTGCCGAATTTTCGCGAGAGATAGGTCGGAGTCGGAGCGTCGCGCGGTGGAAAAAGTACGGAAAAGGGGGGACGCTCCATTTCCACGTTCCCGAGCCACTGCGATGTAGCTAGCGTTAGTCGTGATTAGTCGAATTAACAGCTGCTTATAGAATAATAATTTTGCTGCCAAATGGAGGAACAGGTTCGACAAGAATCGTGGCCGATTAACCGCTGCCGCCGACCCGTGGCCATTGGTAAGCGCCAGTCAGACTTCCCTAATATTTTGTGTGTTCCGCGTTAGCTCGCGTAGCGATTCGCGGGTCCGCATTCGTGTCGCAAAAATTGCGACGAGGCTTCTCGAATACTGTTGTTCGCGAGAAACGTAGAATCACGCGCGGCGTGAACCCGTCGGGCGGCGATTGCACGGGGAAAATAATGTTTAGCGATTGTATTTAGCGAAGAACCGTGCAACGTCGTATATTTCACGCCAGCCTCGTTCCGTTCCACGGTGCAGCAATTCGATCGACAGCAGTCCATGTAACGTCGCGTATTCCATCGGAATTCGTCCTTAGCTGTCGAATTCGACGCGATAATAGAAACGTCCTTGAGACAATAGCGCGTGCGACGAACACCTGTCGCGAAACCTTTTGTGAATGCGCCGGCTAGAATTTTGACCGCTTACACCGGCAGCCATATTTTTGTGACCGTTCGTTGAATAAACGATTATGAAAGCCGATATCTCGAGTACGATTTTCTTGTGAGAAACCTTCCCGCCGCGGGGAATGCCCCGCGCTCCCTCCACGTAGAACCTGGCACCCGTTTGCGAGCTATTCAGGGCAAATCACGGTTCTCGCAGAGTCGAAACTTCGGTGTGTGAAATTCATAATTCGAAAGTAATTGTTTGCGTGGCACTCCCAAGTGTCTGGCGCCCGAATACTTAGTGATCCTCCGCGAAAACCGAGTTTGTGAGTACCTTTTTGTCCCCTGTGGACCGCGTATCATGCGGCCGAGCGTGGCCCGGTCTTTTGGGCCTGTAAATACCCGGTGTCGCCTTGGTTTTCGTCCCTCTGACGAGTACAACTAACTAAGCGACGCGATGTGACAAATTTGGCGCCCAAACAGGGACTTCTCTATGCGAGGGCTTTTGACAAGAGATACGTGGAGCGACGCGAGGCTCTCACAAAATTCTGCTTTTCTGCTGTCGAACGAACCAAGTCGGGGAACGATCGTCGCGGCGCGGCGTCGCGTCGACACAGAAAAACCCGTTTGCGAACGTTTAAATTTTCTCTGGACTACGACGAGCCAACGAAGCAAATGGTATCTTTTTTGGAATTGTTTCCGGATATTTTATTTGAATATTATTTATTGAATTGTGTTTATTGAATTGTATTTATTGAACTGTATTTTCTGATATTTTGTTTCAATTTATTGGATATAGGGGTTCTAAATGAACAATGACACAGAGAATTTTCTTTTCACTATTTCAAGTTTATTAGTAAGCGCGGAAGAACGTCTGTTCGGTTGGAAAGATGTAACCAGACTGAGTAGAAAATGAAACGTTTAGGGTCAGCAGAGAAATCTGCTGCCCATTTGAAAGGAAAGGAGAGAGCCTAGGTCAGGACATTTTCCAGACCTTCGATGCAGTCACGGACCATAGCCGATGACATCTGGCCTCGTAAAATAAACTACACAAGGCAGTGTCTCTCATACCGTCTAAATTCATTTTTGGCTTCTAGCTGATTCTAGCAGACGCATTGTCAATAATCCAACACGCCGCCTCAAAAATGAATCGGTATTTA
>CM052271.1:38682-51683 GCA_028455795.1 Lasioglossum marginatum | reverse complement strand
CTGGCCAGTACATTCTGTTAACTTTAGCTTCGTTTTGCAAACACCTATCTGTATCCATGATCGATCGATTGTACCTTTCCGCTACTCCATTCAACTCATGTACTGTGACGTTGTCCTTTTTCAAATGATGGTTAAGTCGTTCGAAAACGGTCAACCCCGGGAATTTACAGGCACTGAGATCGGGCCGTGAACGGCCGTGCAAGCACGGTCCCCCCGGGACAAAAGCGAGAATACGAGGGGGTTCGATTCCGACGCGAAAACGAACGTTCGGGCGCCAGGTACGGAAAAGTACCACGCGAAATACTCTACGAAACCCGGGCTCGGAGAAGCCGAGCTCGGATATCGAACCTCCTCGAAAGGCGATCGAAAATACGCGACTCGAACGGCCAGGTGTTCGGACACAGGAGATAACGGGGACAGCCCTCACGGCAGGGCGGATCTCGCAGGTTGGAAATGTCTAAGACAAAGTAGGCTCTACGTGATTTATTAGTCGTTGTTAATAAAATTACAGGTGGGCGGCCACGTGGCCGCGCCCGGGAGCCCGCGCTCCTAGTACACTTGTGCGGAAGATGATCGTTCGCGGAGCGCGTTAGTCAAAAATTCGATAGTCGCGAGAATACGGTACTTCGGTATCGTTCGAGTCCCTTGAGAGACGAGAATTCGCGAAATGCAGATGATCGGCGTACGTTATCGTAGACCGTCGCGATCGCTTCGTGCGAAAACAATCCGCCACGCGGGATGAATATTTCGCGGCCGTACGCGCACGCCGGACATGTAGACCGCCGCGGCTTCGCGGACGAATCCGTTCACGCTTCCTAATCGATCTACGCGATACAATGCTGTCGTAGACGAGCCTATTCGATTCCGACGCGACTCCCGAGGAAGACTTCCGATTTCCGAATCCGGGGAACTACTCTCGCGAAATTCAAAGCGTCGTCGAGACGACGCGAGCTCAACTTTCCGAGGACGAGGCGCACTCGCTTCGTCCTCGCGCCAAAAACTACGAGCCAGTCGTTAAACGAAACGAGGAATCACTGATTCGACTTACCGTAATCGTCCTTTCGTTAATGCTTCGTTCGTGAATCCTTCGATCAGCTACCGCTTCGGGAATCGCCGTACGGGAACGATATTGCGACAAGAAAAACCACCCGCGACATGGAACTAACAAATTTCGAGAATCGGTAATGCGAGATATCAATCGAAAACTGGGTGTCTCCTTGACGAGAGCTAGCGCGACAGTGATCCCTCGATCTGCAACGGCGGGCCGCATCGATTCTAGTTCCCCCCACCCTTTTCGAACTGCCGAATTTCCTAATTGGTGCGCCTCGCAGGATCGTAAGCTCGGAAAAGATCCGTTAGGCCCGGGACCTGTTTTATCGCCAAATTTGTCGGGTTTTCGACTTCCTGTGGAATCGGCGTTCACGCCACCCCGGCTGAGATCCGTTGTAGGCGGGATGAGACGACGGCCGGACCGCGAAAAAGTCGTGATGTTCGATAAACGGATCTCTGTGTCCCGTCTGTCGCCTCCTTGTTCCTATGTCCGTATGTGGCCGCTATTTCCCATTAATTTCCGATCCGGATCGCTTTCTGTTCCTTGGCCATAATTTATCCTACGTCGATCTTTTGTGCGGGGCGCCCCTTCGGCGCCCGTGCGATTCGATGGTGCCCTAGGCACGTCCCTGAAATGCTGCCGTACTCGGCGTAGCCCATAGATGGCATTAGTCACGATGCTCTCTTTTCGGAAGATTTTCCCTCAGGAGCGCTTCTATGTCTGCGGGTGGCTTTCGGGATTGTTAAAGGACAGTCCGATTCACACGCGATACGGTTTCTTAACCGTTTCCGAACATAGAAGTGACGCAAAACTTGCAACGTCACAGTACATACGGAGGACACGGAATCATTCGTATACCTTTCTGTCTAATGAATTCACGAATTTCCTTATTTATATATTCTTTTCCATTATCACAAATTAAATTTTGAATTCTTTTCTTAGATTTTCTTAGGTTAGATTTTCTACTAAATTTACATACTCTACGAAACAGTTATAGGTATCAGACTTTGAGTTAATACAATATACTTTTGCAAATTTGCTATATTCATCTATAAATGTAACGAAGTACTTTTCACCACGATTGTTATTTGAAAAAGGTAGATTTGCCATTTTACTCTGGCTACATATTGCGCATTTTATATACTCTGCTTCCAAATTCTTTGGTAGACCATTTAGCAGTTCATCATTACATAACTTATTTAAATAGTGAAAATTGACGTGTCCTAACGCCCGATGCCATTTTTCTTTAGCCGTCATTTTGTTTTTCATTAATAAATTTGCACTTACTTGTTTATTTTGACTGTTTATGACGAAACTTGTTATATAATACAAATCATCTCTTTTGTCTGCTACTGCAATCAATTCATTTGACAGATTATAAATTTTTAAATTATGACCGTAGGAAACTATTTTATTTTTGTTGGTTATTTTTGAATAGCTAATGAGATTCTTTTTCATGTTTTTTACATAGAAAACGTTATATAGTGTTACGTTAACATCGCTGCCATAAACTTGAAAGATTGCATTTATTTTACCTACTTTTGTTGCTTTTAATATATGGCCATCTCCTAGTTTAACGTCTACCGGTTTCTTTAATTCTACGTATTCCTCGAAAATATTGTCTACATTTGTTACATAGTCTGTACATCCGCTATCAATAATCTACTAAATTCTACTAAATTTTCTGAGTTTGAACTAACCTTTGTTTCTATTTTTGACTCGTTTATTTCGGTTATGAACGCATTTCCTTGACCGTAGTATTCGTTGTTCCTTTCCTGATGTATTAGCCACGAGGGGTTCGCTGCGCCTCGAAGTCTTCCTCTTCCTCGTGCGAAGTTTCCGCCATATTGGAGATTTCTTGCGTTTCCTCGTTCATAGTTTCCGCCATGTTGAAAATTTCTTGCGTTGCCTCGCTGGATGTTTTCTCTACTCGACCATCTGCTGCGAAAATTTGCTCGCCTACGGCCATATTGCATCGCTCCACGTGAACATGATGCTTGGATATGCCCTTGTTCACCGCACGTGTAACACTTTCCACGCATGCTTGTTGCGAAGGCACTTGATGTTTGCTGTCCTTTTGAATTCTTTTCTTCTATTTCTTTGAGCTTTATCTTGGACATTAAGTATTCCACTGTTCTTTCTTCTCGTGGGATTACGTCTATCAGGTCGCCTATGTGGCTATATGATGACGGTAGAACTCTCAGCATGTACCTCAGCTTTTCTTCCTGAGTGATTAAATCTCCGGCCGATTTAACTTCGTTGCATGCTTGTTCAAATTCGTCGAAGAATGTCGTTACGTCTTCGTAGTTTTTTAGTTTCATTTGCTCCATATTGTTTCTGCACACAATTTGCAGCGAGGTTGACTGCTTTGAATATAATTGATCAAATCTTCTTAATGCCTTTAGTGCGGTTTCCTGCCCTTCGATATATTCAAGTTGCTTGTTCGTTATGGAACTGTATATATAGTTCATCGCTTTTGCATCTTTAATCTTCCATTCTTCATCTTTATCAGCGGCCGTTTTCTCTCTTATTGCTGCTTCTTTGCATTGTTTAAATTCCATAAATTTTAGGATTCTCTTCTTCCAGCTTGGATATTCAGACCCATCGCATATCGGTATAACCATATCGTCAACTTTTACGAACGCCAGGCGACACTAGCTCCTACACACTCCCCCCAAAGAGAAGCGGAAGCATATAATGATTTCGTTTTTACATGTTACATAAACATTATACAAAAGGTGCTTATATGCTACTTATATCTACGCGCGACGCTTACAAAGAAAACTTAATCTAAGATGCGGAGTCCGCGAAAGTGACTCTACGGCGCGAGTACGTGCGTAACGGCACGTTAGGAATCGGTAGTATGGCAGCTGATGACGAAGTTTCGAGTACTTCGTTTATAAAGTGCGCGGGCTTTAAGAGCTCGACGGATACATTACGCGGTGAGCCGTTGACTTCAATGGATATACGCGCTCGGATATACGCTGGAGCACTCGGTGTGATCCCGTGTAAGGTCGTTCTAACGGTCTACGCACGGCTTTGATCAGCATGAACACATGCGAACACGAGCTAAGCTCCTTGAACACGAAGGCTTTAACTTTATGTCTATGTGCCACAGGCACGGGCTTCACTTCACGCATAAATTGTCGAAACTCTTCGAGGAACGGCTGCGGGTCGGGTTTAAAATCATCTAATAAAAAGAATTCGCCCGGCAAACGCAACGATGTTCCGTAAACATAATCGGCGGGAGACATTTTAGTATTGAGACGAACATGGGTACGCAAACCTAACAATACCACGGGTAAAACACGCGGTAAAATCGCTGCCTTCAAGACGCGATGCCAACGCTCGACCATACCGTTAGACGCGGGGTGGTACGCAGTCGTTCGATGTCTCCGGCAGCCAACAAGCGCAAGAGCGGACCGACGACGTCGATATGTACGTGCATGAAACGTCCGTCGGGCGCGACGAACTGCGACGGTGTCATTTTGACGTGACGCGAGATTTTTGATTGCTGGCAATCTACACACGATTTGCACTGGCGAGCTACATGTCGCGGTGCATGTCGGGCCAGACATAACGCTGTCGAATGAATCGATCCGTTACTTTCGCGCTTGGATGAGCGGACGAATGAAAGAGCGTGAACACTCGCTCGCGCATGGAGGCGGGTACGGACGAATGCACTGATCGCTCACACTGCAATATACAAGAGAGTGCTCCGGGCCCCATGTAAGCTTCTTGAGGGCGAGCGAGTGGTCAGGCGTACTAAGAATTTCTCTGAGTTCGGGGTCGTTTTCTTGTTCGCGTGACAACTCACTTATATCCAATTGCGTCGGCAGCCGTATAGCCTCGGTACGCGAGAGAGAGTCGGCAACGACATTATCACTGCCCGGCAGGTATAGGATGCTAGACGTGAATTGTGCTATGTAGCACAATTGTCTCGTCTGGCGAGGAGAAGCACGCTCTGAACTCTGCGCAAAGGCGTAGATGAGCGGTTTGTGGTCGGAGTATATATTAAATTCACGACCCTCCAGGAAATGGCGAAAATGTCGCACGGCTTCGTATATCGCGGTTAGCTCGCGATCGTATGTACTATATCTACATTGAGCCGGGGAGAACTTTCGCGAGAAAAATGCGAGTGGTCTCCATGTCGCGCCACACAGCTGCTCGAGAACTGCGCCCATGGCCACGGATGCATCAGAAACTAGACATACAGTGGCCTTTTCACTGGGATGAGTTATAAGGGCAGCGTTTGCAAGGTCGTCCTTGCATTTCACGAAAGCCGCTTCGGCTTCGGGCGACCAAACGATAGGTCGTTTGTCCCATTTTCGCGCGTCATGCATATACGCGTTTAACGGGGCTTGAGTGACGGCAGCGTGAGGAATACAACGCCGATAGAAATTGATCATTCCTAGGAAACGACGTAAATTGTCGATCGTGCGCGGCTTGGGAAAGTTATTAATGGCTTCGACCTTATCAGGAGTGGGTTTGAATCCCTCCGAATTAACTAAATGCCCAAGAAAAACCAATTCAGACACGCCTTTTCAGAAACGGCATTTGTCGAGGTTGACGCGCAGATGAAAGTCACGTAAGCGCTGCAAGACGGTCGTCAGATGATTCTCATGCTCTTCCGGGGAGGAAGAGGCGATGAGAATGTCATCGAGAAATGTGAATACGAAGTCCAGATCGCCTAGCGCACGGTTAATATATCTTTGAAAGGTTTGGCCCGCATTGCGAAGTCCGAAGGTCATCGCACAGTATTCGAAAAGGCCGAATGGCGTAATAACGGCAGTTTTCTGAATATCCTCCGGAGCCACCATCTGGTGGTATGCCTTATAAAGATAAAGACAAGGTATTTAAATTCAGCCTTCGCGGCTTTGAGCTTGTCGGAAGTCAAACGTCGAGCGCGCTCGGCAACAAGTGGACCGGTGGTGGAAATGTAATGAAACACACGCGACTCGAGAGGGGTTGGCTGCTCAAGCCCGATGACTTGAGGATAACGAGCCAAAATATTTAAATATTTGGACGACGGTCCAAGGACGTTCACGAACGAGGAGGTAAGGCTGGCTATATTGGTAGCTAAACAAATACCGGTTGTGGAATCCACAACACGATGCCCCTTAAAATCAACCGTGAGACCGTAATGCGTGAGCAGGTCGGCTCCTATTATAGGATACGGGACTGCTGCTACGCAAAAATAAAAATTAGGACGACGTAATCCCAGATCGAGGACCACACGAAGTTCGCCGTACGTATCGATACGGATGTCGTTCGCGGCAAACAGCTTAAACGAGCTGGGATTTGTACGCGATCCTTCGGGAATCGGCAGCAGAGACAGGTCCGAACCTGTATCTATGAGAAACATGCGGCCTGATTTACGATCGCGTACATGGAGACGCTTCGAGGACGTGTGACACTCTCCTACCGTCTCCGAAGAGGAGGGTGATCTCAGTTTTCCGGCGCGCGACCGGACCATGCGCAGGGTTTAATGCAACGAAATGCGCGATCACCATATTTCGCGTGCAAGCGACAGAATCCTGCGGGGTCGCGACTTCGGGAACGTCTTCGAGATCGAGAATCGGTCGAGATATTCGTCGTCTTAAATTTACCGAAACGTAACGATCACAGTTCTTGCCACGCGTCGAGAGATTGACTAACGCTCAGCATCGAAGACAGCATCGAATGCAATAGCCTGATGCGTTTTTGTTTAAAACATATGAACCGCAAGACGACAAGTGACACACAACCACTAATAAATGTCGGGCGTTCCTATGCAAGTTCGTAGGAGCTGCGACTCGCCGACAGACTTCCAAAAATTGGGGAGTCTTATCTCTATTTTTTTAAGCAGTTTTTTAAACAAATCCAAGTAATATTTTTTCGCATCCATAATTCGCTTTCAAGGGGCAAAAAATTCAATGAAAGTACAAAATCTGTAATCATGTATGACTTGCAAAAAACTATTGATGTAGTTTAATTTTTCTAAAAAGTACATTTCTCTTAAAGCGTCTGGATTTTTTTATCTCTAAAGTAGTTTCCAGGATATGAGGACTTTATGGAGTTACACTGAACTTTGATGATTTTTGTCACTCCTTTAAACTGAATCATCGCTACTAAAAAAATGTCTTGCATCTGTTAATGGTATCATCATTCTGTAAAAAGTTAATCAAAATCAGTGTTTTTTAATTGGATAATTTTCGTAGACCGCGGGGCCGGGTTCCGGCGAACGCGCTGAACCTGCCTTGCGCCGGCCCTGACTACATGTTCGCATATTCTTAAATCTGAAAAAATACTTTTTACGTAAAAAAGTAAAGGTCACTTTGACCTTTTTAAATGGAACCATATGTTTTGGACATCATGGGATTGTTTCTGACGTCGAGACGAATTTAACAGTGTATTACACTATGACCTTGAAATGACCTCAGACTCGGAAATTTTATGCAAATGTAATTTTAATGAAAAATTATTTCTTACAGTATAAATCAAGTTACATCAGATGTTCGAACTGCGATCCATCTTCTACGATACAGAGCTCCGCTATTTGTATTAGACTTTTCGTTGTCGCCATAATTAGGGCGTCTCGGTCTATGTTATTACATGCAGTTGTATCTGTATCATGCAACTGTATGCAACTGTATCGTATACAACAGATTGCAGATATTCCCAAAGATAAAAATCCAACGGATACAGATATGGAGGACACGGTGGCCAACGAATTGGACCATACGTTCCTATCCAACGATTTCTAAACTTGTTATTAAGATATCTAATTATAATAGCTTTGTAGGTAGGACACCCGTCTTGTTGAAAGTACATATCGTTCCTAATGTTCAGTGAAATGTGGAAGTTTTTCTTCCAAAAAGTTAAGATATCGAGTAGCTGTCAAATTTTCTTCGAAGAAATATGGTCCGATTAAGTGACCATTTAAAATACCACACCAAACATTGACATTTACTTTAGTTTGAAAGTTGCGATCTCGTGTCCAGTGTGGATTCTCTTGACCAATAACGTTGATTTCGTCGATTGAAAATACCATTATTTGTAAATTTAGATTCGTCTGTCCACATAATTGTCATAAAAATTTCAGGATCCTCTTCATTAGCAGCAACTAGCCACGCCAGAAATTCTAATCGCCGCTGTTCATCAGTAACACGCAGTTCTTGAACTAATGTCATTTTAAATGGATGATATTTGTATCTTTTCGTAATTCTATTAATTACTTTTGATCAACATATTCAATTCTTTTGCAACTTGTCGAATAGACGCATGCGGATTGGCTTCAAAATAACTTAGGACTAACGTAAAAGCAATGATTTTTGAAGATAACGGAACATTTCTCTAGAAGGACAAATCCTATTTGGAAACTGTTCTTTGTACAATCTTTCCGCCGTGCGTGCACTTTTTCCACATTCATTGAAAACAGATAACATATCACATCTTTCTGTATTTGAAAACTTACTCATTCTGAAAGATCAAATCGTGATATACTATACTACGACTGAAGGAATACTGTCTATAAGCTGATTAGATCGATGACACGATGACAAACTGATGATTCTGAACCGTAAGTGATAAATACAAACATAATATGGGAAGCGACGAGAGTAAACATAAACTGAGACGCCCTAATTATGGCGACAACGAAAAGTCTAATACAAATAGCGGAGCTCTGTATCGTAGAAGATGGATCGCAGTTCGAACATCTGATGTAACTTGATTTATACTGTAAGAAATAATTTTTCATTAAAATTACGTTCGCACAAAATTTTCAAGTCTGAGGTCATTTCAAGGTCATAGTGTAATACACTGTTAAGTTCGTCTCGACGTCAGAAACAATCCTATGATGTCCAAAACATATGGTTCCATTTAAAAAAGTCAAAGTGACCTTTACTTTTTTATGTAAAAAACATTTCTTCAGATTTAAGAATATGCGAACATGTAGCTCACCAAGTACTGAGAAACTTTTGCCTAAAACATTTTTTAATTGCACTACTGGAAATGCCTAAAAAATGGTAACATAACTTAACGGATACACCCTGTATATGTATAGTTGTGGCAGAGGATATGGGGGAGAGGGGGGGAGGGGTGGAGTTAAGGAGCGGGCCGCATTCCCATTTGCTTCTTCATTTTCTTCAATTCTTTATTTACTGCCCGCCTTGCAGCTTCGTTGATTCTCTGAAATTCACACAAAATTATATTATCAATATAATCATTAATAATACATATCCATATGATGCAGAACAGTATATTAAAGCATATGTATTAGGGTAGCTCTTATTTACTCTTGACGAACATTTTCTTGAAAATTGTTTTACACCACCCTTCAGGATTCATCCAATTAATAAAAAAAACTGTGCAAAGTTTAAGATCGATCGGATGACGGGAAAACGTGCCCCCGGGCTTTTATTACTTTCTTTTTGATAAAACAAACGGTATTTGGAAAATTTGAGAAAAATGACATAACAAAATCCAAATTTTCTTTTTTAATTTGAAAATTGAAGTGTGTTTTCATTATCTTTTATCAATAAACATTAACAAAAAATGCGTAATTTTTTTTGAACTTGCGGAACTTACTTTTTTTAAATTGCATATTACTTTTCAGGAATTACGTATATTTCTTTTATTAGAAGTAAACACAATTTTCAGAAGTACGTTTCGAAAAGCCCTCTAAAATGAATCGTTAAATAAATATGAGTGAACGGCCGTCCTTCCCTGGAAAAATCAATCTGAGAATGCATATGTCCGCACCTCAATTGCTCATCTCTCGTTACAACCAGTGATGAGATTGTTTGCGCTTTTCACGCGCATGCGCGACGATTCTAGCCTCAGACGACCTCAGTCTAGTACGAAGATCGGGTACCTTGGCCGCCTCATAATTTAATATATACATACGTACACAGAATATATAAAATATAAACATAAATATATAATATTTATGTATGTACAATATAATATAACTTACCCTTTTTCTTTATTTTGGGAATAAGGAAGGGAAGGGTACTAAAATAACTTTAAACAAAATATTGTATGTATATAATAACAAAATTAAATATTTTATTTGGCAGAAGCAATTAAAGAATACCAGCATTTGCTGTTAAGATAAGGGAAACTGCCAAAACCTTATCAGTATTCACAAAAGAAAAATACATTTGATATATAAAATTACACTTAAACTAAATCTTATTTTATGCATAACGAAATTATATAAAAATTTTTAATAACAATAAAATATAAAAATATAACAACAAAATATTGCCCATCTCTAAAATTATGAAAATAAAATAAATATTACAATACAAATATCTCAAACATGCAGATATTGCATAACAAAAAAATATTGCACATAAAGTAAATAAATTTTGCATATATTTCTACAAATAAAATGAATGATAATGAATAATAAGCAAAAATTGTATCAATGACTACCAGATGTGCATTTATCTTTATATAAATTTTGTGTATTATGCAATTCGAGATGACGCGAATCAATTTCAAAATTAGTACAATTAATATTTTTGATTGGAACATGGACCGAATTACATAAATTGAAGACACCGTATCGTTAGATAATTGGTTTCTTTTTGTATTTTTAACATCTGTAACTATAGAAAATATCCGTTTGGCCTCTGCATTTGAGTGGGGCAAAGAAAAACTACTTCAACTAATGATTCTAAATTTGGAAATATTTTTGCCCCATCGAAATTCGCAAATTTTAAAATTTCTCTCCACATTACCTCAATTTCTAAAGAAGCTAATTTTTTCTTCTCGTCATTATAACAAGATGGCAAAATTCGCCATTCATAAGCTAATTGAGTTAAATCTACATTTGCTACCCGATTGGCAATACAAGTTAAATCTCTAATTTTTTGTCTACCTTCGTCATGTAATGTTACTTCAGGGTCTAAAAAAGTTAATTGTTGAAAAAATATATCGTTTAAAGGTAGATGTGTAAGCATCTCTCGAACTGCAGTGGTATAGAAATTCATACAATGACATCGAATATTACGAGCAAATTCTAAATCTAAAGTTCCCAAAAACCATTCACATTCTGGACCAACATATATAATTTCTACATCAGTTAAGCTATCTTTATCATCAATATTTAAATTGGCAATATCTTTTAAAGCGTCAGGCTTGATAAAATTTTGCCCTATTTGATGAACTAGCTGCCGGCTGTTCTCAAATAATTTATAAATTAAAATATTACGCGATTGAAAGAGGGCATTGAAACTATTATAAAAGTTTAACGAATATTTTAAAAATAATATATATGCTTTAATGCTGTCGTCATTTAAATATTCTAAAATAATTTCGGCAGATTTTAATTTATCTTCGACCACTGTTGAAGTGAAAAAATGTTTTAAAACATCCCAATTTTCAATTAATCTAACAACACATTTGTGCATACAAAGCCACCTCGTGTTTGATAATTTCAAAATTTTTTTGCGTTGTACGCCAAAAAAATCTTGAAATTCATTCAAAATTGCGCATCTCTTTGCACTGCTCGAAACGTAAGTGGCAACTCCTCTAATTAAACTTTCACAAGACGAAGATAACATGTCACACGCTTTACTAGATACAAGCGCGGAGGTGTGATATAAGCAATTCAGCAATATTAAATTCGGAATTTCAATTTTTAAACGTGAAGCGAAAGAATTGTTACAACCAACCATCACTGACACATTGTCGCACGCCAGTCCAACTATGTTTTTAATGGGAATTTCGTTTTTTTCAAAACAACTTTTAAAAGTTTGAAAAATTTTACTCGCGGAACAATCGGTGTTATCTGATGGTAATAAATCTAATAATTGAATAATTACTCTTTTATTAGATGGTGAAACATACTTTACGAGAATGCACATTAATTTCGTATCTGAAATGTCTGTGTTCTCATCAATTAAAATAGAAAATCGCGTTGTTCTTAAACATTCAATAATTTTTTCAAATTCGCGTTTGGCTATTACATTCTTAACAATTTTACTGCATTTCGTCCCAGCAGGTGAAAGATCCTGTACAACTTTTGACTCGATGCAAATATCTTTCAAAACGGGAACTAAATGATCGACTGTGCAAAAAGCTACATTATGCTCTGCAAAAAAGGCAAACAATTTTATTTCTGCGCGTTTTACTCTATCATTATGTGATAAATGAGATGAACTACTAGCATTATCATTCTCGGTGGCTTTGTTACTACACTCCATCATATTTTATATATGTTTGTCCGTCTCTGAATGCCTAACTAAATCTCTTTTATGATATCTGACAATCTGATTACATACAATGCAATATACTCTATTTTCTACTGGAGAAGGAGCTATCCACAATTTAAATTCATCATCCTCCAGCCAAGAATTTTGGAAAGCTCTACGCTTCTTTGTAGCTTCTTTTTCAATATTAGCTGCCATTATTTAATTAAATATTAACAACAACTTACTTTTTTCGCCTCGTGTCGTAACGGTCGTAACGGACTGCGCTAGACGTTCCCGCTAATAATAGTCCCCCATTACTTTCCCCCCAATAGTCCCCCACAAACATCAGAGGTAGATACGTTCCTGACGAAACTCGCGCATGCGCGTGAAAAGCTCCAACAATCTCATCACTGGTTACAACCCCATCTGCAAACCATCAACGAGCTATCGGCGCACAGTATCGGTGCGAAATGGCCAAAAAGCGGTCAAAAATCCGTAAAACCGAAATTATCCAACGAATTTGTTTAAAAATTTGTAGATGAGTTGCCGCAGGTACAACGCTAAAAACATTTTTTCAAAAAATTATTAAACATGGAAGCAAATCTTAAAAGTGTTAAGCAGCTTCGGTCTGGCACTAATCGTTTTGGCAAGGTATAATATTACTTTGTGTAAAAAATCTCGGCCTACTTCGAACCACTTTAGCCGCAATTTAAGTTTAAATATCAACTTTTAGAATTTCCAAGAATGAATCGCGCGGAAATTAC
>CM052271.1:25276-38582 GCA_028455795.1 Lasioglossum marginatum | reverse complement strand
ATTTGTTTAAACATGTGTTTAAATAATAAAAATTTATTTGTTTAAACGATCGTTTAAACAATATAAATCCATTTGTTTAAATAATTGTTATTGTTCTTCTAACGGTACAACTTCTCTCGCGAGAAACCGGTTCGGCGCGGTGGCCCTCTCTCGGCCGCGAGTCGTACTACAGTGTTCGTTACGCGACGCGGCGGTGACGCGGTACTGTGAGCGTTAGTAACAGGCCTGTCCGATGCAGGTCTGTTACAACTTTATTTAAAAATAAATCAATGAATACATAATGTTCTACTCATACAATGCCGTGTGTGTGGCCGTAGCCGGAACCGCACTTACATCTATCTTCGGATAAGGGAGAAAAACTCGTTTCGTTTGGTATTTGTGAAAATAACTTTATCGCCGGTGGTATAGAACAAAAATGAGGCCGGAAAATAAAAATAATTAAGAACGGAAAGAGAATCAGAGAATACTTAGCTTACCCGCCACTATCCTTCATACTATCTTACATACTAACTTATATCCTACCCATCACCACACACACACACACACACACCCAACTTACGTACTAGCTTATACTAGTAGTAGCCACCTTGGGGTGGCTCTGGGGTAAGCATGGGGAGACTTAACGCTGGCTCCCGACCCGCCTTGACCCGGTGTTCGTTGATGGTTGCCGGGGGGATGGTCGACGCGCTGGAGGCGGTGCTGCTCATAGACTTCGTCCGTGGTCGCAGAAGTCCCGGCATCCACGTCATCGCCCAGATCACTCTTGGCTTCTGGCGTTGCAATAGCTTGGTGGTAAGGCCCACGGTTGCTGGCCTCTGCGATGTGGCCACTGATCTGGGGTAACCTTCCGGGCGGTGATGTCGGGCAGGGTGGGTAGGGCTACGGTCGGTGTTGGTGGCGGCCTGGCCAGGGGCTGCTCGGCGGCGCCGGGGTCGGCTTTTCCGTAGCTTCCCGCAGGTGTATCCGGGGTGCGTGGGCGTCCTTCTGTGTTCGCCGGCTCATCGAACAGGTTTTCCAGTGCGTGAAAAAACGCGTCCATGTTGTATCGGTGGTGGTCTGTGAACTAAGAAGGAGCTGACGGTTATTTTCCGAGGTCGGTCGCGGCGTCGCGGCGCCGGGGTGGTCGCGGGAGTGGGTGTCCTGGTTCGCTCCGCGGAGAGGCCCGGTCGTGATTCGGCTTCCGCGTCTTCCGGGTGGGACGTGGTTTCGTCGCTGGGTCCCGTTTCGCATTTGAAGTCTTGCACGTGTATGTGCCTGGCCCATCGTCGGTTCATGTCGCGGAGGTCGATGATAACTGGTGATACGATGCGCTCGACCGTGTAGGGGTCGCTAAATTTCGGTGCTAGCTTGGCGGCGATGCCTGCTCCTTTATCGGAGAGGGTGTGTTCCCGTTTCCAGACACGGTCCCCTACTTTGGGTCTCCAGTCCCGATATCGGAGGTTGTAGTACTTTGCCTGCCGATTAAATGCTTGTGCCAAGTGTAGCTTAGTAATTCTTGTGCTTCACGGAGTACTCTCCAGCGATGTTGCGGTCCGGCAGATGCCTCTCCGGATGCGGGTTGTCCAGGCACACGTAATTTCCTTCCTTGATTAAGGTAGGCAGGACTGTATCCGGTCGCCTCGTGTCATGCTGTGTTTATGGCGAATCGTGCCTCGTCTAATTTTTCGTCCATTGTTGGCTCGCTCCACTGGGTTGCAATGGGGTGCGTATGGTGGCGTTCTCCGGTGTGCGATGCCGGTTGCGTGCAATAGACTGGTGAAGGGTTCTCCTATAAATTGTCGGCCGTTGTCGGAGATTATTGTTTCCGGTGCTCCGTGTCGTAGGATGATGTCCTTTTGTATGGCTGCGGCGATGGCGATGCTGGTGGCTTTCCGGAATGCCGTCAGTTCTACCCACTTGATGAATCTGTCAATGGCCACCAGTAGCCAGATGTGACCGCGGCGGGAGCGGAGTAACGGTCCGACCAGGTCTACGGAGACGGTATGCCACGGTTGTGTTCCTGGATTGGCGTGAAGGTGTCCTGGAGGTAGTTGCGGGGGTGTTTTATATTGCTGGCAGCTGACGCAGCTGCGGACGTATCGGGCGACTTCCTGGAACATTCCTGGCCAGTGGAATCTTCGCGCTATGCGGACGATCGTTTTTGGAATCCCCAGATGCCCGGCGGTGGGGTCATCGTGGTATTGTCGCAAGATCTCATCTCGCTCACCGGTCGGCATGCAGACTTTCCAGTCGCTGCCGGGCTCGGGCTCGTTATAATCGAGCTGGTGCGGTATATGACGATGCAGCTTCCCCTCGCGTATCTGGAAATCAGGAACGGACGCGGGGTTTAGCCGAACTGCCTCGATTTTCGTGTCGTACCAGGAGTCGGTGCGTTGCTTTTGTCGGATCAGGTTTACGCCCGGGGCCGGTTCGGTTCAGGATAATTCGGTTCAACTTTCCGGATCGGTATCTGATGTCAAAGTCATACTGTTGCAGTTCGAGGGCCCACCTGGCGAGCCGTCCCGTCGATCTGCCGTAGCCAGCGTAGTGCCTGATGGTCAGTGATGACTGTAAAACGGTACCCTTCGAGATAGGGTTTCATCTTTCGGATGCCCCAGATAACTGCAAGGCATTCCCTTTGGTGGCACTGTAATTGCATTCAGTGGCACTCAGCGTGTGGCTGGCGTACGCTATGACTCGTTCTTCATATTCGGGGCCCTGGGTGAGCACAATTCCCAGGCCGTGGTCACTGGCGTCCGTCTAGAGGGTGAACGGCCGTTCAAAATCTGGGCAGGCAAGTACTGGTGCAGTGACAAGTCTTTCTTTCATGGCTTGAAAGGCTTTATCTTCGGCCTCGGTCCACTTCCATTTTGCGTTTTTGCGCGTGAGCTGCGTTATTGGTTCCATGATTTCTGCAAAATTCGGGATGAACCTTCGGTACCATGAGGCCATACCGTGAAAACGTCGTACTTCCCGGATTGTCTTTGGAGCGAGTATTTTTGCGATCGCGCTCGTTTTTTCGGGGTCGGTGCGGATGCCCTTCTGATCGACAATGTGCCCTAGGTAGCGGAGACTGTTAACACAGAATCGGCATTTCTCGGGGTTCAGTCGCAGGCCAGCTGTACGGAGGCGTCGAAAAACTTCTCGGAGGTGTTGCTGGTGCTCCTCGATAGTCCGGCTGACGACGATAATATCGTCTAGATACGCAAACGCGTATGGTTCGAGCTCAGGACCGATTACCTTGTCGAGCAGGCGCTGGAATGTCGCGGGTGCCGAATGCAGTCATGCCGAAGGGCATGACCCGAAACTGGAATAGCCCCTTCCCGGGGACGGTGAAGGCTGTGAGCGGTCGGCTGGAGGCTTCGAGCGAGACCTGCCAGTACCTGTTTTTTAGGTCTAGCGTGGTCAGGTATCTCGCTCCTCGCAACTTGCCGAGCGTGGCTTGTATATGTGGCGTAACGGATACGCGTCTTTCTCGGACCGGTTGTTCAATCGGCGAAAGTCGACGCAGAATCTGGGTTTGCCATCTTTCTTTTTGACGACAACCACCGGGGAGCTCCACGGGCTGCTGGAAGGCTCTATTACCCGGTCGTTGAGCATTTTTTCGACTTCCTCGTTAATGATTGCCTGCATGGCAGGGTTTCTCGGTTGGTAACGCTGTTTGAGTGGGGTCTCGTCGAGCTGTTTAATCCGGTGCTCGGCGAACGTGGTGCGTCCTGGGACCGTCTCGAAGTATTTCAGCTCGTGGTCTAGGAAGTCATCTAGTTGTCGGTGCATGTCTTCCCGTGGTATGCGGAGGCCCATTTGTTGACAAGGCTCGGACAGGCAGGCGGTAGGCCACGAGGCGATGTCGTGCGGCGGTTTAAATTCTAGCTGGAGTGCGGCAATTGTTTGAATGCCCAGTAGTACCGGTGGACCTATGTTCGGTAGCACCGTGAAGTCCTGTAATCGTTCGCTCCCTCGTGCGGAAAAAGGGATGCGTATGTTGCCGGCGGCCTGCGTGTCGGAGCCGTCGGCAAGGCTGACGAGGGTGGTCGGCTTGGTCGGTCGGAGGCCTTGCTCGAGGGCCCATTATTGCACCTCAGCATTTCTCTTCCTAGTATCTGGATGGTCAGGTACGGGCGTGGTGTGTACTTTATATCTGGGGCCGGCGGTTGCCCATCTGTGGCGGGCCCCGGGTGTCGTTTCCCGGCGGGTGGCAGTCTTTTGTAAAGACGCGAGCAGAATTTTCTGTATCCGTTCCTACAGTCGAAACGCGAATGTCCCCTCTGCTTACACCTCCAACAGGTGTTTTATTGGTCGGTGATGCGATTTTGAATCGCGTCCACGTGTCCCTCGACGCGAGGCGTGTTGTTCATTTGAGCGAGCCGTGACGCAATCGGCTCAGTACAGGGCGGACTCGGGGGTGGTCGGTATTCGCGTCGCTCTTCAGGGATCGTGGCGGCGATCGGTCGGCTGTGCATGCGTTGGGCTCGGTTTTTCCTATCGGTGGCTCTCTCGATTCTTTGTGCTTGCTGCAGGAGGTCGTTAAGGTCTGTGACGTTGTCGAGGTTTCATGCAATGTCTCGAGGCATCCTCCTCTGATGCTCGGCGCATCAGAGTCAGGAGTGCATTCATGAATAGATGGAATGGTTCTCCCGGCCGTTGTATACGTTCGCGAGTCTCTCGTTCTCGCTGCAGGCGTGTCCGGTTTGGCGCGAAGAAAGCCAAAAATTTTTCCGAGAACCTATTTCATGATGATAGGCGGGGGCGGTTATTGCGGAACCAGAGTTGGGCTTCCCCTTGCAATAGTTCGGGAATCCCGCGAAGCAGATCCGCGTCGGAGAGTCTGTATGCGTCCTATAATTCGCTCACGCGTTCTAGAAACAAGAACGGGTCTTTTCCGTCGCTGGTGCAGCCCCATTTGCGCATCTGATTGATGTTTCGGCCGGTGTCTGCTGGCGGAACGGATAATGTGTCGTTGTCGCGCGAGCCGCCGGGCTGGTCGAGATGCATCGTTGTTCCCGGGTTTACTTTTGGCATTGTGAATAATTCGGAGGCTTGATTACGGATAACGTTCTCCCAGCGTTCTCTCAATTCTTCCGCTTCTCGTAAGCGGTAGATTTCTTCTCCGAAGTTCGGTGGTGATGCGTTGTCTCGTTGGCCGTAACGAATTTTTCCGCATGCCCGGTGGACCGTTTCAAATTGTCGCGTGCGCGGCTTCTAGTGACGCGGTGATTCCAGACATGGCGTGAGTGGTATCAAACGATATCAAACGCGATTGGTTTGCTCTCGCGCCCGGTTTGTTGTTGTCGTTCCGCTCCGGTGCTCGGCAGGAATTTCCTGTGTATTGTCTCGTTCGCCGGTGTCCTCGAGATCCCGGTACATCGCGTGTTTAGTCTTTCCGAGGTATTCAGTTTGAATGTGGTCCCTGTTCGGGCGCCATGTAACGGGCCCGGTTCGTCGGTGTGCTGATTCTCTATCGGCGATACTTCTCGGTGCCGAATTTGCTCGTCGGACCAGGGTTCGAAAACGACGAGGAGTTTATTCGGTGCGGGAACGGAATTCGGTGTGAGGGCGAATAATATAACGACTCGTATATTCGTTGTCCGGATTATGCTCGCTGTCTTTGCAAGCGGTTGACTATAGATCGACGCGGTCGCGGTGCTCAGGATTTGCGACGCTTCGCGGATACGGTGGCGGAGCTCGAGGATACGATGCTCACGGGGATGTGTTTCGCGGACGCGGTGTTTGCCGATGCGGCGTGCGGAGCCCTGGTGGACGACACATGTCCTTGATGGTGCAGGATCGTAGTGCGGGGGTGTTCGTGAACGGAGGGAGTTCGATCGTGGCGTTCGCCGTGATCGCCCTACCTAGACCGGGTGCAATGGAACAGTTGATGCAGGCGACTCGCCGTACATCAATTTTCTCCCGAGTGGTTTCTTCGGAGAATTGGAGGCGGTTTTGCACCGGGTCTCCTTCTGCCGATTCCGTCGACGACTCGTCGTTACGGAGGTGTCGGTGACTCAGCCGGACACGTAAACCTTTCTCTAGGCGGTTGTTCGGAGAGTTCGAGGGGTGACTCGCCACCTCTAGCTCTGCCGGGTTTCGCAGACGACTCGTCTTTACGAAATATGCCAGGGACTCACTGGAGCGTTGCCTCGGTGGAACACGGTTCTCACCGGAGGGAACCAGGATGCCGATAACGAGAGGTTCGCAAACGAACTCGTGGCCGACGGCAGGAACGTCTTAGAGACGGATTAACGGAATGATACTCACAGAGCTGGATTCCGGTAGACTGGTGTTCGTCTGGATATCTCCAGGCAGACTCAGGTGATTCTACTGTGTTCTCGGCGGCTTTTATAGGAGTATCTTGGTGACAAGGGTTGGTGGTGTGGAAGGGTGTTTTGGCGGTGACGTATAACTTTTTGTATTATATTTCGAAAATTACCGTTTTCGATTTCTGTTTGTAACGCGGTTCTAGGTGCGGGGTAGCGCGGTACGGATGGTTGTATTGTGTCTACGCTGTTCGGGGGTTCTCGCGTACGCTCGGGGGGGTCTGGCGGAATCCGTTCGTAACAGGCCTCGGCTAGGTCTGTTACAGTATTTTGATAATTCATACTATAAAATGTTTAATATTGTTAGATTTAATCATGTCCATGCCAAGGAAATATCCCTCTGGGTGTCAAAAAAGAAAATTAGCAGAAAAGAAAACAGAAGAAAAGCTAAATTTCAAGAAGTCACAAGATCTGTTTTCTTGGATACGAAGTAATTCTGGCAATGAAATTGCTTCGACTTCAAAAGTTACAATTCAAGCTTCAACTGGAGGAGTAAGTTCTCCACAAACTACACAGTCTTGCAATGAAAATGTAGAAACTGTGAAATTCGTTGAAGAACCGTATGTTTATAAATATGATCGAATCAGAAAATAACGACGAAAATGACAATGATCAAGTGAATATAAGTGATCCAGGTTTATGGCCAAGTATTATAACTGATAAGTTTAGAATCTTTTGTGTTAAAATCGGACCTGTACAATACAATTTTTGCTAAGAATGCTGAAGGTAGATCATTTTCCACTACGTACTAGTTTAACAAAATGCCAAATGGTGAAACCCAGCTTCGCAGCTGGTTAATTTATTCAAAAACGCAAGACTCGGTATTTTGTTTCTGTTGTATACTATTTTCCAAAAGAAAAGGAAATGAACAATCTACAAGATTTATAGGTGGCTATAATAACTGGAGAAAACTGTCAACTGTAATTCAAGGTCATGAGCGTTCTATTTGTCACTTTAATTCGTTTATTGCTTGGAAAGAATTACTAAAACGACTAAATTTATGTTCGACTATTGATAAAACAAATCAAGTTAATATAAATAAGGAAACGGAACGACTTAAATTACTATTTCAAAGAATTGTAGATGTGATTCTATTTTTAGCATGTAATAATCTTCCACTTCGAGGAACCCATGAAATAATAGGAACGAATAATAATGGAAATTATTTAAGTTTAATCGAATTATTAAGTAAATACGGCTCTGTGCTAATGGATCATATAAACAGAATAAAAAATTCGAAAAATAGACAAGAACACAAGAACAAATTATTTCTGCGTCAGGAAATGAAGTCCTTAACAAAATTAAAGACGATATAAAAGCAGCCACGGATTGGATCGCAAATGGATTGTACTCCTGATATTTGCCATAAGGAACAAACTTCAATCATTATTAGATATGTAAATTTTGAAGAGAAAAGATTTACTATAAATGAATCACTTATAGGGTTTATTGAAGTAACTGATGTGACTGGAGAAGGACTAGCAAAAACTCTATTGAAAAGATTAAGATTGGATTAAGAATGGATTTAGATATTATGAATTGTAGAGGGCAGGCATACGACAACAGTAGCAACATGAAAGGGAAATATAAAGGTGAACAATCTAGAATAATTGCTCTAAACCCTCATGCAATTTATGTGCCTTGCCTTCCAGCAGTATATATTGCAAAAATTTTTTTGGGATATTGCAACGTTTATATTGCTTATTTTCTGCATCTACAAAAAGATGGAATATTCTACAAAAACATTTAAATATTACTCTTGAACCATTATGCGATACTCGTTGGGAAGCCAAAATAGATTCGGTTAAAGCAGTTTTAAAACGGTTTGAACAAACTTGTAATGCCCTAGAAGAATTTATTGATGTAAGTATCCGTAAGTACAGCGGTATCCGAAGCTAAAAGTCTATTAGATTCAATACAAGAAATGCCATTTATTTTATGTTTAATAGTATGGTTTGCAATATTGTCCAAAATTAACACTATTAATCAACTATTTCAAGCAGAAACAATTGTTCTTGACTCGGCTTTTAATTTAGTCAATAAAATTAAAACTGAAATCCAAAATTTAAGAACAAAATTTAACACATTTTTAGACGAAGCAAATGTGTTAGTACGTAATTTGAATATTTCAGAACATTTTCCTGAAAAACGAATTCGAAAAAGAAAAAGATTTTATTCCGAAATAGCAGAAGATGAAGTTATAGAAAACCCGGTAGAGGAATTTAGATGTTATTTTTTAACACTGTAATTGATACTGTTATTGTACAAATAGAAGATAGATTTAAAAGTATACCAAATATTATTTCTGATTTCAAATTAATCACTGATATAAAAACCTTAGAAAGACATGAATTAGAAAAATGTTCCAAAATCTTTGTAAAGTTTTATAACAAAGATGTAGATGAAAACCTAATCCAGGAAATTGGTTTGCTACGGGATTTAATTTTGAATGAAAGGGATATAAATAACGCACAAGACATATTGCAATACATAGTAAATAATAATTATAATGAGTTATTTCTAAATGTATTAACTGTGTTAAAACTTTTCTTTACGTTGCCAATTACTATAGCAAGTGCTGAGCGCTCTTTCAGCAAATTAAAATTAATAAAGAATTATTTTCGGTCAAGCATGTGTGCAGAACGCTTAAATGCACTTGCTATATTAATGGTTTCTTGCACCCGGGCCCCTTTATAGAGAAGGCTAGCCCTGAATAAGCGTGCGAACGATATATTAGAATTAGTTCATTCAGACGTTGGGGGCCCATGTCTATCAACTCTATCGGTGGTTCTAGGTATTTCTTAATATTCATAAATGATTTTTCCAGAAAATTTTTCATTTACTTCATGAAACACAAAAGCGAAACCCTTAATAAATTCATAGAATTTAAAAATCTTGTTGAAAAACAAACTGGAAAACAGATAAAAATTCTTAGGTCTGATAACGGCGGTGAGTACGTCAATAATAAATTTAAAGAATTCCTTAGATCACAAGGAATCAGACACCAAACTACGATACCATACAACCCGCAACAAAATAGAATTGCGGAACGAGCAAATAGAACAATTGTTGAAAGAGCCAGGACCATGTTGATGGATGCTAAATTAGGAAAAGATTATTGGGCCGAAGCTTCAAACACAGCTGTACATCTTATAAATAAATCACCTGGGGAAAAGTCAAATTAATCTTCTAAAATGAGGTATCATTCCTGGTACTACACAATCACTCTAGTTATCTTCTTCCAAGGTGCTTTGGGAAATTCAACAAGTTCCGAGTCTAGCACAATATTCCGTCTCCTAAATCCCAACTCAGAAAAAAAATGTTGGTTTAGAACAAGAGAAATGGATCCAACCACTTATGTAACCGATTATGTAATGTGTTCCATTAAAGTAACAGTAACCACATTTTACTGTAACACTTCATTCGGGGAGATCCATTCGGCGGGAACCGATGATGGTTATCTTTATATAACAAGAGAAAAATGTAATTCTCTGGTAAATGGTAGACTGATTTATGGTGATATCTTAGTAACCTTCCCTAAATCTGCAAGAAATCATAAACTTGCATTTTTCAGCGAAGGGAAAATTACAGAAGATGGATTGTGTGTCCTCGAAAGGTTGCCATCTGGGCCCGGGGAGATGAATAAAGTGATTGTTCATGAGTTAACAATTAACTGAAAGGGGTAAAACTACTCATTATGATGGATCTTATAGAATAATAAGATATGACACACATTGTTGGATGGCCGAGTATATGTGTGTTATTCTTGGCAAAGACTTCTATTACTTCTCCAAGTAATCCTGGTTATTCTATTTTCTCTCCTTGATTATTCTACTTTCCTCCTTCGGAGAACATTACTATATTCTTTCCCATTAGGTGTTATAAATAACCACCCCCTCCTCCTATCTAAGTGTAGAACGTAACGTATTTCGTATAAATAAATCACCTTCAAAAGTTTTAGGTGGAAAACTTCCCGAAGAAGAATGGAGCGGAACGAAGCCTAACATAAAACACTTAAAAGTATTTGGCTGCATGGCTCTAGTATATATCCCAAAGGAAAAGCGAGATAAATGGGATGCAAAAGCAGAAAAAATAATTTTCATGGAGTATAACGAAGACATCAAAGGCTACAAATTTATTAACCCACGCACAAAGAAGGTAATATTTGCTAGAGATGTTGTTTTTCTAGAAAATGAATTTTTCAGAGAGCCGAAACCCGAAGAAAATAAAAATGTTCCAAAAATCACGTTTTGGGAAGAAAACAATGTTCAAGAGAAAACGCCTGAGTGGCACGAAAATGTTCGAGAGGAAATGCCCGAACGGCATGAGAATGCCCAACAGGAAAATGAAAACCAATCAAGCATCAGGAGATCCAATAGAAAATGGAAGCCAGTGATCAGAGAAGGGTTCGTAACATACTTAACGGTAGACGACGAAATTCCTGTTCCCGAATCCGAAGAAGCTGCGCTGAACGGACCCGAAAAGGAAAAATGGGCTGAAGCTATAAAAAGAGAACTGAAGTCCCTGCGAGAAAATAACACTTGGTAAGTGTAAAGGAACCGAAAAATAAAGTAAAAATTCTCGGGACCAAATGGGTTTTCAAAAGAAAACATTCGGATAAAAATGGTATAACCTACAAAGCGCGTTTGGTGATACAGGGTTTGCTCAAACTTACGGGGTGGATTACAATGAAACCTTCGCCCCGGTGGCAAAATATAGTACAATTAGATATCTCTTATCCCTAGCTGTTCAAAAGAATTTAAAAATAATGCATTTAGATGTCGAAACAGCATATTTAAACGGAGATTTAGACGAAGATATATTTATAAAAACCCCGAGACTGTTGATAGACACCTGCGGCGACAAAATATTAAAATTAAGAAAAACGATATACGGCTTAAAGCAAAGCGGTAGAATGTGGTATGAAAAATTAAATGAAACCTTGCAAAAGTTAGGAATGGATAGATTAAAATCCGATCAATGTATTTACATAAAACGTAACAGCGATAAAGTGTTAATTATTGCGGTCTATGTAGATGATTTACTCGATTTACTCGAATTCTAAGTAAAAATGTATTGACTTCCATATGTCCTAAATCTAATAGTTAATGAGATATTATCGAAATAATTTTCTTTCTTCTTTAGATAATATTTCGTTAATTATTAGGACATATGAAAGTCAACCCTTTTATACCCAGAATTTGATACTCTATCGATTTATGGTATAAAAAATAGGACATTCCATTTACAAAAATGAAGGTAGCCTCCATATCTCTAAAAAAAATGACATAAAAACAAAAATTTTTTGGTATCGTATGAGCCCCATTTTACCATTCAATTTTGTCCTTTCTTAAAAACAACAAAGATATTTGAGGTCGTCATGTTAGGAGACTCACCCTGTATGTAGAAATACTAATCAAGTTGATTTCATTTTTTATTTATTTCTGTAAAATGTTCAAGGTTTATCAGTGCTTAATAGACTTATAGAATAAATAGAACGTAGTCATTTTTAAAGGTTAGCGAATAAAACGTCAAAAAACCGGTTTTCATTTTTTGTAACTACGGCGCACCAAACCATAAAATCTGAAATAATTCATGAACAATACTTATAACAATATAGCGGTACTGTAAAAATATAAATGTTGTCACTGTATAACTTCCATGTGAAATTTGCATTTTTTCGATTCTTTTGAGATTTTTGATTTCTTACAAACAGCATTTTCAATTAAAAAATGTCGGTCGGCCGCACGCACAACGAACATATATAGTGTTTTAAATAATTATTTACGAGTGCAGGACTAATAATAATGTAAGGGATTCGAGTGACCGTGGACCATGCGGGTCGCAGTAGGGTACCGTGTGTTGGTCAGGGGCGCAGTTTATGATTACGGTGCGGACTTGACTTCAGGCTATTTTTGAGATTTAGCGGAACATTCTATTTATGGTAATTTATTAGAGACTTCGTATTTTAGCTGAAGGTCACAATAGCCGTTGACGTGCCGTAAAGCATCTGCAAACCAAGTGCGGACCATACAGGGCCTTAGGTAGGCAACGAGGGCTCACAATTCTTATAATTTTCTCTCTGCCGTTGCCGCGACCTACCTCGTATATGTAGGCCGATCATCACCCTCGCACACATACAAGTGGGCTCACATACGTAGTCCGCGGTCGTCGCACCATCGTCGCTTTCTCTCTCACACACTTACGCTCTCTTACTCTCTTTCACCTGTTGCTTGTTTATATTTCGGCGATCCGCAGGTGTCCTACTCGGCAAAAATGCTTGCCGTTCTAATATTTTATATTTGAAACCAATATATTTCATTCGTAACATAAAAGGTATGTATGTCTTCCAGCATATTCTGGTACAAATATTTTTCCATGATAAAAATAAAATATTCCCTGGATATTTAAAAAAGATATTCTATTTCTGCCATTACATAGTTTCTTTTTTTAATGAGAAGAAAAAAATGTTTTTCTCGTAACATGAAATAGATATTTCCTGCATATAATTTCCTGCAAAAAATATTTGTTACTTAACGTAAAATAAATATTGTATGTATATTTAAATATTACATATAGATTGAATCTTTTTTTAATAACATACGAATGTGAACGCAATATTTTGTGCTACCAGGATTTTTACACCGATACGCTTCGGTCGCGCGATCCGTAGTTGCATGCTGTCTTCCTCTACGTTCCACTTTCGATTGCCTTCTTCCTCTGTCACCGTCTTCTGTTTTCCGACGATCGCGCTCGTCGAGCAAAACTGTGTTGTTTCACAGCTGGACACGAATCTGTTTAGTTGGAACCGATCACCCGACTCGAGAAGTCGGTTCTGCGTGTCCGCGTTCAGCAGCAATTGTTGACATGCGGAATTTGAATATTTTTTTAGTTTCCTTATTTTTAGTTTTATCTTTATTTTTATTTTTATTTATACTTTTGTTACGTATGCGTCCGCGACCGTTGGTGACTTTTGGCCCTTCTGGAGATATGCATCGAGACACATGGCC
>CM052271.1:9531-25176 GCA_028455795.1 Lasioglossum marginatum | reverse complement strand
CGAATAAACTCTCCAAACCGAGCGCTCGACAGATGGAGTTACAGATATATTGTCGCGCGGTATCCGACTTCGAATAAAAGACAAAAGATACAGATTATTTTATCTAAAACTTATTTGAATAATTTTTTATTTAGATACTGCCCAACTCTGCCACCGAGGCAACGCTCCAGTGAGTCCCTGGCATATTTCGTAAAGACGAGTCGTCTGCGAAACCCGGCTGAGCTAGAGGTGGCCAGTCACCCCTCGAACTCTCCGAACAACCGCCTAGAGAAAGGTTTACGTGTCCGGCTGAGTCACCGACACCTCCGTAACGACGAGTCGTCGACAATGATGCCGAAATGATGTGGTACTGTTGTACGAAGCCTTGCGACTAGACGCACTATGACCTACCGTTGCCCCTACTTCTCTTTTCCAACGCGCTCGCGCGCTACACGCACCAGCATACCTCTGCTATGTCCGTGTGCGCTGCTTGTGCGCGTGCGCCTGTCACCATCTATTTTTAGCACTTTCCATGCATTACGGACACGAAACTGAAATTCGGCCGTCGAGCGAATGAATCGCAATCTGGAGCTAGCCTTCGAGTCCCCGTGCAGCGATTTTCATTTTTATTTTTAATTACATTTTTTAACCTTCCAAAAAATGTAAAATGTAAAGACTATGTTAAAAATATATATTCATTTAACATAGAAATGTTTTATTACTGTAAAAATTGCATTAATAAAAATTGGTATATGAGAACCGATTGTTGGTATTTATTTGAACTGATTGGAGAATATAGTTTATGAAACAATTTATAGATTTATTAGTTATCAAATAAATAATAAAACAAGTTTATTTATTTGATCTTCTGTCTTCCTATAATAAAAAAATAGTCAAAATTAAAAATTAAAAATTAAAAATTAAAAATTGACTTGACCGGGGTGCGTACCTGGTCCAAAAAAGTCTTCAGCGGTTCCGTAGTCGGAGAACATAGCCGCTGCACCAACCGACGCCGTTGAAATTACCTTCGAAATATTCGAATATATGTACATAGTATTATTTTCGTTTTTTATACTACGCAAGTTTTACAGTCTGGAAGATGTTTCTCTGAACGTAGGAACATATAATATTACATAATATATTTTTAAGATTCAGGAAAGGTAAGTATAACTTAGGAAAAACGCCGAAAAAAGTGGTTTTTATTTTTTTTAACTGTTGCACAACACTCAGGAATTTGAAAAAAATTGAGCATAATACTTATGGTAATATCTCATTGTTAAATTAAATCTGAGATAGCACCTTTTAGATTTCTATTTATATGAAATTTGCATTTTTCCGATTTTTTTCGTGTTTTTCATTTTTTACAACCAGAGTTTGCAACGGAAAAATCTGAAAATGATACCTAATATGTGGCTTAGTATCCGAAATGTGTCAGATTTATTTCAGAATTTTTAATTGTCAATAAATAGGGAAAATGGGCCAAAAACTGATTTTTTGATCTTTCTCAATAATTACCCTTACAGATGAGATATGGGGCTGAAACTTGACAGAGAGGGGTCTTTTTGGATAGGCTATCGAATGGTCCAAGCTTGATTAAAATCCCGCCGGGGGCGAATTTCACTACTAAACCCGGATATAGCCTTTATCTTTTTGTATTACAATAAGACTGAACCGAAACATTAGACTGAGTAAAATAGTATACATAAGCGAATTGAAGCGTGCAATCTATTATGTAATAGTCCACAAGAATCGTTGGTTATTTTTTTATTATGTTTATTTTTGGTACCAATTTAACTAAAAGAATGTATATATATAAACCAATAAACATATTTACAAATAAAAAAAAAGTTGTTGAGGTCTTAGGATTCGGAAACGCTGGGATAGTTTTTGGCGGAGGTTTGCGCACCACAAAGGTCAAACTTTTTTTGTTATGAAATATATATTTTTCTAATTATTAATTACATGACAATAAATTTTATTCACTTGAAAACGTTTCCTAAACATAAACAGTGTCAGCTGAATTAATGGCTGTCCACCACAACATAAATACATTTCGTTTAAAGCAGAAAAATAATATTATAACATTGCACACTATCGAAAAATCTGAAAAAATTGAGAATAATGCTAATGCTAATACCTAACTGCTGTAAAAGAAAAAATCTGGTCACACGAAATCTTGTACACAAAATCTGCGTTATCGTTTTTTCTTGACGTTTCGATTTTTCATACTTACTATTTGCAAAAAATCTGAAAAAATTCACAATCATAAGGACTCATATCTACGAAATTGTCGAATTTTTTTAGAATTTTTAAGTATACCATTAAATAGGGAAAATGTGGCAAAAACCAATAATTACTTTTTACCTTTAACTACCCTCCTGGGGTAGATAAAGGGTTCAAACTTGGTGTCGAATACTTTCTTTTTATGAGTTATCAAATAGTACATAGCCCGGTACAATTGGTTCAAGGGCACTTTTACTCTTATCCTGCTAGACTCTTTGTATTAATGCAATTTTTACAGTAATAAAATGTTTCTATGTTAAATGAATATATATTTTTAACATAGTCTTTACATTTTACATTTTTTGGGAGGTTAAAAAATGTAATTAAAAATAAAAATGAAAATCGCTGCACGGGGACTCGAAGGCTAGCTCCAGATTGCGATTCATTCGCTCGACGGCCGAATTTCAGTTTCGTGTCCGTAATGCATGGAAAGTGCTAAAAATAGATGGTGACAGGCGCACGCGCACAAGCAGCGCACACGGACATAGCAGAGGTATGCTGGTGCGTGTAGCGCGCGAGCGCGTTGGAAAAGAGAAGTAGGGGCAACGGTAGGTCATAGTGGGGGCGTCTAGTCGCACGGCTTCGTACCACAGTACCACGATTTCGGCATCACTGGTCGTCGACGAACTCTCTCCGTTCACGAACACCCCCGCACTACGATCCTGCACCATCAAGGATACGCGTCGTCCACCAGGGCTCCGCACGCCGCATCGGCAAACACCGCGTCCGCGAAGCACATCCCCGTGAGCATCGTATCCTCAAGCTCCGCCGGCAAACACCGTATCCGCGAAGTGTCGCAAATGTGAGCACCGCGACCGCGTCGATCTATAGTCAACCGCTTGCAAAGGCAGCGAGCATAATCCGGACAACGAATATGCGAGTCGTTATTATTCGCCCTCACACCGAATTCCGTTCCCGCACCGAATAAACTCCTCGTCGTTTTCGAACCCTGGTCCGACGAGCAAATTCAGCACCGAGGAGTACCGCCGATAGAGAATCAGCACACCGTCGAACCGGATCCGTTACAATACTATATGCAATCTAATGTAGTAGGTGAGGTAAATGACCGTAAATCTACTTACCCGTCTCCCGTTCAATCGGACCTTTGGCGTTTGTCAACTTTTCACGCTCGTCAAATGTTCGCGCTCGTCGCTTTCGCGCTCGTCGCTTTTCGCGCTCGTCGCATACACACGCATGCATGTACACGCACACACACACGCTACGATCAAGCGTCGATAGGTCGCTGTGCGTTGTTTTCATTCCCACATATATACTGTAAACTTCGTATATTTCCAAACCCGTCGATTGCTCTCGTTAAATTTCTTTCTCTCTTCTTTCCATCCCGGTCGTGGCCGGTGAAGAAGTGGTGCAGTATGCGTTGTTGGGAGTCAAGTTTTCATGTGCAAGAGTACATTATTTTAGTTCTTGGTCTAAATAGCATCCGCCGCAGCCCCCAGATGGCCGGCCCTGCGCTTATTACATCGTTCAATGAAGGGTAATCTTGATTTTTTCTCGACAACGCATGCCTGGCAAGTTTCATTGCTTACCTCTATGTTCTTTATTTTAGAACTGTACTTGTTTTCGAGTATTTTCATGCTGGCTCGATTCAGGTGACCCAGCCTCCGATGCCTCGTTCAGCGTAGCACTCAGCACGCTGTCCTTGTGAGCCGGCAGTACGTAGACCCCATTCTTCTTGTGTCCTCTTGTTACCTCAGCATTGGTTTTTTCATCCTTGATGATGAAACCATCCTTGTGAAATTCCACTATGTTTCCTTTTTCGGTTATCTTGCTGACCGACGTCAAATTTCCAGCAGCTTCAGGAATATAAGTAACATCTTTTACTTTAATGTTGTTAATATTGTTTTTTCCAGGCACTTGTATGTTAACGGTGCCTTTGAAGTTTCCATTCAAGCTTTGTTTGTTTACCGTCATTATTTGACTATTGCACTTTTCCAAGTCCTCAATCCAGCTCTCTTTGCTTGTAATATGCAACATGAAACAATATGAAACACACGAATCCATGAACCATTCTTCTTGGTTTGTGTCTTCGATAGCAGCGAGGGCTAAAAAGGTTTTCGACGATGGACCGCTTCTGTCTGTAGAGTTTTCCCCAGGTTTCTTTTTGATTTTTGACCAACATTTGTTTGCAAGGTGTCCGTTCTTTCCACAGGCGTAGCATTTTCGCCATCTTTAGTCCTTTTTTCCTAAGTATTTACCTTTTGAATAGAACGTAGTCTCTTCTGTTTGATGCTTTTCTGGATTTCTTGGATTTACCTCCTGGAGTAATTTTATTTTAATCAGATCTCCGGTAATTTCCGTTCCAGAGTTCTCCAACGCCATTATCATTGGCTTGTAACTTTCAGGCAGGCCGGACTACATGAGTGCACCAATTATTTCTTCTTTAATGATAAAGTCAATTTCCTTTAATTTATGAGCGGTATTCGTTATTAGGTTAACGTATTCTTCAACGTTCTTACACTCCGTCAATCTTATAGAGGTGAGTAATTTTAATAGTCCTACCTTTCGGGTTAATCCATTATCCTCGAAGGTTTCAACAAGTTTGTCCCACGTTTCTTTTGGCGTGGTTGTATCTTGTACGTGACTAAAATTCTGTTTTTCTATAGACAGAATAATTTTTGCTTTCGCTTTCAACATCTTCTTGGGATCTTGAATATACGTGGCAGCTCCTTGTACACAACCCCATAGATCTTCGCATTCGAGTAATGCACGCATGGCAAATTTCCATGATGTGAAATTCTCTCTGCCGATCAACTTTTCTATTTGGAGATTTCCCAAAACGTCCACTGAACGACTGCTCATTTTTATGTTTTAATCACACAGATTGTTTTGTACTTTCGCCACACAGACAGTTCTATGCTTCTACCGTACGAAAAAAAAATTTTATAGCTCGTCACACAGACCGATGTTCATACCACGTGCCTTCAATTTTTATAGGTTATTCACGGGAAGCACTTTAATACTTATGCCCAGTGATTCTTTAAAAAGAATGTAAACTTTGCAGCACAATATTTATCGCACAAACCTGGGCCCATAACCTGATGGAAATAGATATGGAATGTTCGCGTGTGAGATATATTGCGCAATGTATTTATTGTAGGGCTATGCCCGACACGAGGTTAAACACGATAGAGACAGATTAGTATAACGCAGACAATGGTCGAAAGCGGAAGAAGGTATATAGCGCTGCCGGTGCTATATATACATGTGTGTGGCAGTGATGCCAACCCGACGCATTATGGGGCGCTAAGTTCAAATTATGTTTTACAATCTTAACAACAATGTAGTATTGCCCAATGACCAAAGCAGGGATCGAATAAAACTGTGGATTCTTATAAATCGTAGTTCTGTTTGGACTTTTTAACTTTTGCATCATTTCATTTTTGGTTTAGTTTAACTTTCCACGTTAATATATTGACTCTACTGTAAAAGTTTATTTCATAACAGTTATTTTTTCCGTTCGATTAAAAAAAGTTCTACGGTAAATCCTCATTTACACTATTTTTTTATGACTGCGTCTATCGCGCCGATCGCGCCGAGACTTCAATAAAGAGCCGGACATAGAAAAGGACAGAATGAAGAATGTCGCCGTCTATTCTTATTCTTATTATTATATGCATTGAAGAAAAAAATTCAAAGGCAATTGTTAAAAGAAAATTCAAAATTTATCACTGCGAACACGAATGGATAAGTATTGTAACCCGACGTTTTCAAACCGCGTCGTGTTCTCAAGAGTTTCCCCGATCTCAAGACCAACCTACGAGTTTCGAACTGCATCTTTCAAATCAGTTTTCTTCCACAGTGAAATCAAGAAATAAAAATGAATACGCGAGCGGCTACGTCGAGATGTTCATCTCGTAGTGTTTCTGTCTCGAACTGAAACTGAATATATACCGGGTGGTTCACGAGAAACGAGGCCACATAAATAGCTACGTTAGGATAGAGATAGAAGAAAATGTTAGAGGGAAAAAAAATGTTCCGATTGTAGTCGTTTCCAAGGTCTTTTGAAGGTCAATGATGATTTTTAAATAGCACCATATATTTTTACTTCACAGTGTTGTAGCTGATGTCAAGACGAGTTCAATGATGTGGTACACTATGATCTTCAAATGACCTTAGATTCATTAATAGATATAGTTTGACTACTCTGTTTGATCAACGGAAATTTAATTTCTTTTTTTTAGAAGATATTCTTTCCTTTATCCTTTAGAAATTCGTCGAGTAATGTGGTGTTAAAAAAAATGATGGCCGTCTCTCCCATTCTTCACGTACCGCAAGAGAATTTCTGAACAATAAATTTCTAAGTCGCTGGATAGGATGTAATTGACGCATACTTAAATAGATATAAAAGAAAAAGCTTTAATGTGACATATACAATATAAAATGTATAAAACACTAAAAGTTATTATAAAAAAAAATTAAAAAATCTTAAAACTACTTAAAAATTATAAGGAATATATAAAAATACCAAAAAATCCTTATAAACAACTTCAAAATTACAAAAAGAAATAAAAATTTAAAAAAAACTTATAAACTACTTATTGTTTAATATCGGGGTGGATAATATGGGAAGGGTGGGGGATAAGTGGGGTAGATGGTGGGTGGATAGGTTGAGGGAGAGTATCCGGAGGAGGTATATGGCGGGGAGGGTATACGGAGGGGGGATATGCTGGGGGAGGATATACGGAGGGAGGATATGTCGGGGGTGGGTATACGGAGGGGGGATATAACGAGGGAGGGTATACGGTAGGGGGATATAACGAGGGAGGGTATACGGTAGGAGGATATGACGGGGGAGGGTAGTTGGGGACAAGATATGGGGGAAAAGTGTAGTAAGCCGCGGGCCGCCTTCCCATTTGCCTCTTCATTTTTCGCACCTCTCTGTTTACTGCCCGTCTCGCGGCTTCGTTGATTCTCTGAAATTCACACAAAAGTACATTATCAATATAATCATTAATACAATAATACAAATTTTAAATTTTCATTAAGGGCTCAAAAAAAAAGTTTTAAAATGTAGTAGTCTCTACGGGAACGTCAGGAATCGTAATAAAACACTTAAGAAATACATTTAACGATATAACAAGGTTAATGTATATATATTTAAATTAGGAACCACACTGGAGTAAACATAAAGTATCTTAACTTGGCACCACGACCTTAACATAAGTTCTTAAAACCAAAAGGACAACACGTGGTTCATGCCTCGAATGAACCTATGCAACTCTCGAACCTTTCTCGTTCCTCCTTGATCGGCGCTCGTCGCCGATCGTCGGCAACCTTCGTCGAACGTCGGAAACCTTCGTCGAACGTCGGATCTTTGTCTCGCATCAACGACGCTTCGCTACGTTCGTCGGTCGAACGCATCGAGTCTCGCGTACGACTCTCAACTATCGACTATAATTCGGCCAATCCTGACCGACGATTGCCCTCAATCGTCATGGCATAAACTCATAAAATTAACGATAGTATAACTATACAATAGAATATGATGAATACAACTAAAATATGAAAAGCATATTACACTACAAGATAAACAATATGAATTATAAAATCTTTACAATGCGACGCACAAAACAAAATAAACAATATCAATTATAAAACATTTACAATGCGACGCACAAAACAAAATAAACAATATCAATTATAAGACATTTACAATGCGACGCACAAAACAAAATAAACACAAAATGTAGACGGTGAGACAGAAGAAAGTGCAATAAAACTTAGGTCGTTTAACCTTTATCATTATCTAATTTCACCCATCTTCGCATATTTTCTGGAGAAGATATACCCTTAAACGGAAGTTGAGTTATTTGATGTCCTTCAGGGTCACAAATAACATACCGATTTTTGTCAAGCACTTTCTTGACGACATACGGATCTTTAAATCTTGGCAACAATTTTTTGTTAACTCCTGCCGTAACATCTATGTTTCTTACAACTACATAGTCGCCTACATTGTACTGTACTGGTGGTTTGTGTCGTTTATCATAATATTTCTTATTATATACGTTGGTTGCCCGAATTTTCGTGACGCATTCTCTCTTATCGTAGATAGTTCACGATCGTCAATCATAGTACCTACTTGATTGATTCCGAATAATAATCGACTCGGCGTGTCTCCCGTAGAACGATTCACCGTATTATTGAATGCATATTCCATGTCGGCCAATACTTGATTCCATGTACCGACGCTTGAACTTAATTTGGCTAACATCGGTGTGAGAGAACGGTTTATCCTTTCAATTTGACCGTTCGCGTGTGGCATTGCGGTCGCAATTAATACCTGCTGTATATTCGAATCTGACAAAAATTCTTTAAATTTGTTCGAGGTAAATGCGCTGCCTCGATCTGAAACAATTTTGTACAGTTTACTATAAACGGAAAAATAAGTTCGTAAATGCCGTATCACTTCATCCGCATTGGTACTGACGGTCGGATAAAATTTTACAAACTTCGTAAATGCGTCGATCACCTCAAAAACATACTTATGACGGTGATTTGTTCGTCCCAATGGACCATAGTGATCAACGTGCACGCAGTAAAACGGTACTGAATTCTTATCTGGGCATTCTAATATGCCTTCTATCCGGTTCGCATTTGCCGAATACGTAATACACTTCAAACAATTCGCAATACATTTTTTGATCTTCTGTTTCTTCTGCGGAAACCAATTTTACTCCTTGATGACCTATTTCTTCGTGGTTCGTCCTAACTACATTTTCCTGCATTGAGGTTGGAACACAAAATAACCGTTTGTTATTAACCTTCCGATAAACCAATCCATTGCTCAATTCGTAAAATTTATTTTCGGAATTTTGCAATTCCTCTCGCAGTTTTTTTTAAATTGCGGATCTTGATTCTGTAAAATAGAAAGGTTTTGTTCGAAACTATTTTCTGTAATGATCAACACACTAAATTCGCGACTAAGTGCATCCGCATGTACCAATTTATCTCCCGTTCGGTGTTCTAACGTATATTGATAATTTCGCAAAATTAGTGACCATCGCAAAATTCGTGGGTTTATTTCCTTTCGCTCCAAAGTTAACTTCAGGCTGTTACAATCAGTCACAATTTTGAACGGTATTCCTTGTAAGTAAGTTCTAAAACGCTCCAGCGCGTAAAGTATTGCTAATGCTTCTAATTCAAAACTATGGTATTTGCTCTCTGCCTGAGTGGTTCTTTTACTAAAATAACAGATAGGGTGGAATTTACCATCTGTTTGTTTTTGCAATAATACCGATCCGAATCCATGTAAGCTGGCATCGCAATGCAACGCGTGTACCGAGTAAATGGCTAACACGGGTTCCGACATTAATATTTTCTTTAAGTTTTCGAAACAATTTAGCAACTCGTCGTCCCATCGGAAATTCACTTTGGATTTCAACAAGTCGTACAGCGGTTTTGCTATTACGGCAAAATTTGTTATAAATTTTCTAAAATAAGAAACTAAACCCAAAAAGCTCTGTAGCTCGCGGTAATTTCTGGAGATAGGATAATCGTAAACAGCCTTTAGATTTTCTTCACTCGGTCTAATGCCCTGCGAATCTATACGATAGCCTAGATAGACTACTTCCGTAAGCAGGAAAACGCACTTGGCTAATTTTAAATCTAGACAATTTCTGATTATCACATTAAAAACTTCCGCCAGTATCTCTAAATTTTCGCAAGCGGTTTCGGTGGCAATTAGGATATCATCTAAATATATCAAAATTTTTTGTTGATTTAATAGTTGTCGAAATGCGGTATTTATAAATCTCATGAAAAATGATGGGCCGTTTGCTAGCCCAAAAGGCATACGTAGGTATTCAAATTGACCCATAAAACATGTGAATGCCATGTATTTAATTGAGTTTTTCTTCATCAAAACATGGTGAAACGCGTCTTTCAAATCTAACCGAGTAAAATACGATTTGTTTCGCAATTGATCAATTTGATCATCTATCCTAGGAATAGGAAAATTATCTCGTAACGTTAACTTGTTTAAATCTCTGTAATCCACAGCCATTCTATACTGTCCGCTTTTCTTTCTTATCAACACGATCGGGTTACAATAATGCGATGTGCTCGGACGGATAATTTCTCGATTTAATAGATTCTGAATTATTTGCGTGACTGCATTCTTCTCGCCGTACGCTAAACGTCGCGGATTGTAATAAAAGGGTTGGTGATTCGGTTTCAAAATTAAATCCATTTCTAATTTTGTATCTGGGAGTTCAGGTCTACTAGGTTTCACGTAATGCTCGTTAACAATTTGGCCTACCTTTTCCTGCCACTCGTATTCTAAATTTGGATTAACTATTACGTTATCATTTATCGCATCTATCTTCATTATTCCTGCCATCGAGCTAGGGCGAATAATAATCGTTTTCCCGATCGTAACATCCAAGTTGTCGTTATTAATAAAATCCCGACCCAATAAACAATCGCAACTAAGCGTCCGATCCGAAATCACGTAAAAATCGAGTGTTGCTTCGCAACCCGAAACTAATGTTTCTTGTCTCAACTGGCTTAATATTTCTATCGCGCTTCTGTTCACTCCTTCAAATCGCAACGTACGGTCGTAATTATTTAATTGAACGTTCGCGGGGACTAATCTCTGACTTAAAAATGACACTGGACTTCCGGTATCGATAACCGCTTCGATCTTACCTATATCTGAAATTAATTCGACGGTGTAACAGGGATGAACTAAGTGCGTGTTCATCTCGCTCTTCTTCGCTCCTCTCACTTCTTTCGGCGCTTCCGATCGTCGTGGACAAGACTGCTTCTGATGCTCGATCGATCCACAGATATAGCACGATCCTGGGCTCCTTCTCGGCTTCGGGCAGGCGTTGACCAAATGTCCCGTCTCGTTGCAGTTGAAGCATCGAGGTGGCGGCTTGACATATCCTGATGCCGTTATACGTCTTCCCCGTTGCGTTGCTCGTGCTCGCTGCGCCGATCGTCAGCGTCACAGGTGCCACAGCGTCACATTTACCCACGGTCGAATTACGTTCCGCACTCGTTCATAAATTTTTAATTTGTACTTAAGTTCATTCAAGTGCTTGACTTCGTAAAGATGAACTTTCCTCATTGGCTCATCTGGAATCCCGTCCACAATGTACTGTATCAGATATACTGATTCAGATTCCATCGATCCCTGTACTGCAATTTCTTTCATTTTCAAAAAATATTCATGCACCGATTCGTCCCGCTGCATTTTTCTGGTGCGCAACTTCTCGTGTAATTCTGTACTGTTTACTCGCGTAGCAAATTCCTCCAGTAACCGACTTTTCAATCGTGCCCACGATGAAAGTCCCTTCTCCCCTTGCACGAACAATTTCGCCAATCCTTTCAAACATTTTCTCGCGAACAGAGTTTTCTGCAGGTCGGACCATGCAAATGACATTGCATTCTCCTCAAACTCTTCCATCCACCTCTCCACATGATATCCATCATTTCCGTTAAATGGTCGTATCGAGTCTTCAATATCTCGAAAGTTCAACGTAAATTTCGGTGTATCATCCCTGCGGTGTTCGGTTGTTTCCACTACCTCGTCTTCCGATTTCTCGTCTTCCGATTTCTCGTCTTCCGATTCCTCGTCTTCCGATTCCTCGTCTGAAAGGGACATCGCTGCGTTAGCTCGCTTCAATAGCGTTAAATCGGACAAATGCTCGCAAATCCATTGCCCAATTTCTTCTTTTTGATCCTCAGAGTCGATGTTCAATATACCGGTGATCCCGATCAACTCGCTCAAACTAAATGAAGCCACAACCGACGTAACCTTACTTTCGAGTTCACTCGTATTTCCAAACCGGTAAAATGCCTTAGCCGCTTCACGTTACACAATTTAACAAAACTAGCACAGTTGTTTCGATCGTCCTGATCGTTCTTAATGTTCTTATTGTTCTTATCCTACTTCTGAAACTGTAGTAGTCTCTATGGGAACATCAGGAATCGTAATAAAACACTTAAGAAATACATTTAATGATATAACAAGGTTAATGTATATATATTTAAATTAGGAACTACACTGGAGTAAACATAAAGTATCTTAACTTGGCACCACGACCTTAACATAAGTTCTTAAAACCAAAAGGACAACACGTGGTTCATGCCTCGAACGAACTATGCAACTCTCGAATCTTTCTCCTTCCTCCTTGATCGGCGCTCGTCGCCGATCGTCGGCAACCTTCGTCGAACGTCGAAAACCTTCGTCGAACGTCGGATCTTTGTCTCGCATCGTCAACGACGCTTCGCTACGTTCGTCGGTCGAACGCATCGAGTCTCGCGTATGACTCTCAACTATCGACTATAAAAAAATACTTTTTTTATTTTTGCATGCAATCTTGTAAATCGTAATTCTTGGGAAATCTTTTTTGCAGATCATTTAGTAAACCAATGCTTCTAATTGATTATACAAAATCAGGTTGTTTGGTACAATTATAACAAGGTTATTCTATTTTAAAAGGTGTACGAATACTTCTGTCCCCCACTGGCTGTATACATATTTGTTTAACAATATCATTACATATCTTCATATTTTGATCGATTGTCGTCGACGTCGGCGGCAATGTCATTGTCGTAGACGTCGGCGACGATGTCGTTGTCGTAGACGTCGGCGGCGATGTCGTTGTCGTAGACGTCGACGATGTATTTACTATGTGTACTGTGTCGTCTATGTTTTAGGTTTAAAAGTTAATTAATCTAAAAACATAAATTATTATTAAATTATTAAAACAGTAAAAAAATGAATTAATATGTATTGTTTATAATGTATGAATATAGATTATATGAATTTAGATTAGATTATATAAATTAATAGGAAGAACTGTTAGGGCAATTTTGTTATTATCAAACATAATATCATATTTCAAAAGTTGATTCCTTATAGACTTATAAATATGTGGTATATCAAAAATCGAATATATTTTTTGATTTCGATGCATGAAATATGGACGGGTAACAGAAATTTTATTTATAATGGCACTTCGCATATTAGAACCTTGATCACAAACAACAGGACATACTTTTAGTGTTCAAAATTGCTTCTATAACTTCATTTAACAAGGATGTTAAATGATTATTATTAATTGCATTACTGGTCAAGAAGTATGCTACAGGTTATTTCCAATTATGTAACAAGCCTCTGACCATAAAAACTAATACAGAAGTCGCTACTTTATCAGTACATCCCAGTGATCCTAAATCTTCAAAACCTTCAACTTTCTGTCGACGTTCATGGAAATCAAAACATTTCTTTATCCGCATTTCATCTAGTAATAAAACACAGTTGTGTTCGCTAGTGTTCATACAATCAATTTTTGATTTAAGCTGTAAAAAAAAAACTATTGCAACTTCCTGGCCATAGATCTACATTGTTAAACCATTTGCTGATTATACTTCTGCCAGGTAATATAAAATTAAATTCTTGACGCATTTTTGTACAAACTGGGCGAAGTATAATTCATTCTTTTTTTGCTAGTTGCTGCTCTTCTTCAGCATAAGAAGATTGCTTGTTATGAAATAATTGCATCGTGATAAATGTTAATAAAAATCCTTGGACTCGACGTCGTATAGCCTTTAAAAGTGTTTCATCTGACAAATTACCTTCTGTCAATATTTTTAATTTTCGTCGCAAAATAATTTTCACGTAAAATAATTTTCTTATTATTTCGATTTGCCCGTATTAGTTTAATATGTTTATTTCTTAATTTTTTCATAGCTGCAGATGACTCATCAGATTCAATATCATAAACAAGTGGTTCCGCATTTCCTTTCAATCTGCCATTTAGACATATTACATTTGTTGAAAAATGTCTGCTGCATATTGAAAATGTCTGCAATTCTGCGTCTGATTCTTCTATTAGATGATCGCAACCACTATTTACTAACCATGTGATTAACCGATTTCTATCAGAAACAGGCAGACGATGAAATCGGACATTTAATATGTTGTCCCTCCTTCTAATTCCACAATTTTTATAAACGCGTGAAATGTTTCACACGCGTGAGCATTCGATCGCACGATATCGTAAAATGAACGAAAGCTTCTCGTGATGCGATGCGCGCGCGATGATGATTCGGTTTCAGTGGTGAGATGCTATGAAGGAAGCAACAATGTATGGTTTTTGTGAAAAAATCGCGCCGTCCTCGAAGTTATTTGAATCCTGAAGATTTTGTACAATTTTTCCCTATACAGGCTGGTTCACCAGATATTACCATCTCGATTTACGTCATTACTATTATTCATAGCGAGAAATATGTACATGGTGATTAAATGGTTTCAAGAGATGCACAGAATGGTGTTATTCTTTCTTTTTGTAGGTGGACGCGTCAAGGACTTATAAAGGTCAACTTTGATTTTATAAATGGAACCGTATGTTTTTATCCACCAGTCGATGCAGCATTTTGTTTTCTACACAAAGATTAGAATAATAAAAAATGATTAGTTTAATAGATATATTAATGTAAATATTGCAATGAAAACCTCGGGTAAAGAATACTGTTTATGCAGAAGCTTAGACCACTTTTCTCGATATGAAGGAACGTATCATAAACGATTGTTGTAAAATATCGACCGAGATCTTGAAGGTGGAGATGTAAATAGACGTTGGATTAAATCCTTTTTGTAAATAGATATTAAAAAAATAAAGTTGTCATTAACAACAAAAAGTGAGGGTTTCTTAGCAATAATTAAATTAAAATAACTTTTAAACTAACAATTTTTCGATATATCTACATTAAGTAGTACTTTTTTTATAGATACTAAACAGCTGCATCGATTGGTGCATAAAAAGTTTTTATTAAAAACATGTGGTTCCATTTAAAAAATCAAAGTTGACCTTCCTAAGTTCTTGACGCGTCAAAATTGTCCGTCTGCGGACAGTCCGCGTACAGTCCGGATACCCTTTTTAAAATTAGACCACACGACTTGACTTTTAGCAATTAGAATTAGAAGCATTGATTTACTAAATGACGTGTAAAAGAGATTTTATAAAAATTACAATTGGTACGAATTACATGAAAAAATAAAAAAGACTTTTTAAAAAATTTTTATTTCAAATCCGCAATGAAAATTTAAAATATGTGTCTTTACATCCGTGTTAATGATACACGTACTGAAAATTTCATAAAAATCGGATGACGCAGAAGAAAACAGCACGCATAGAAAGCAGGGATTGAAAACTATTATGAAAATCGAGATAATGTTATAACTGTTACGAGAAAATCGGTTCTGGTTTATATCGGTTACGGTTCCGGTTTCGGTTCTGTCATTTTGAATTCCGTATTGTGTTCGGCATTATATATTTATTATTTAAGTACTCATTCATTGTTATTTATAATGTAAACAATTGTTACATACATTTTTTATAATTTGTT
>CM052270.1:5327134-5343356 GCA_028455795.1 Lasioglossum marginatum | reverse complement strand
CCATCTAAATAAAGAAAGTTTTCTCGCTAGACTTTCCATCGTTTTTTAAAAAATATTTTTATTGTACTTACCGTTGAACAAAGGGAGATGCGTGAAGTTGGCTTGTCAGATGGTAATAACACAAGATCACACACAATATAACTTTTGTATAGCAACCGTGGTTTGTTTATCGAATAACTTTTGACGACAACTGTGGTAAGCAATTTATAACTTCGATGACAACTGTGGCGAGCAGTTTGTAACTTTGGCAACAACTGTGGTGAGCAATTTATAATGAATACCCCCACCACTAATGTATAAAATATCTCGCTCTATGGGGGAGGGGGGGGGGGGGGGGACATGACACTGCATGCATCGAAAAGATAAGGGAAACTCTATTCCGACACGATCCTACACGGGATGCATTGGTAAAAAAGGGGTATCATATTTCATACTGTGAAAAACACGTTCGAACACGTTCGGTCAATCAAACGACAGAGAATGAAGTCAAAATGGCTGATGAAATCGCATTCGATGCGTCGTAAGCGATAGTTGATCGGCAAAAGGGTATCATATTTCATGAACACGTTCGGACACGATCCTACACGGGATGCATTGGCAAAAAAGGGGGTATCATATTTCATACTGTGAAAAACACATCGGCCACGTTCAAGGTTAATCAAGCGACAGAGAACGAGGTCAAAATGGCTGATGAAATCGCATTCGATGTGTCGTAAGCGATAATTGATCGGCAAAAAGGGTATCATATTTCATGAACACGTTCGGACACGTTCAAGGTCAATCAAGCGACAGAGAATGAGGTCAAAATGGCTGATATCCTCCCCCTCACCTTCCCCTCGCCTAAGAACGGGCTTGCGCAATACCGCTCTCTCGGAAGTCTGTTCTCTCGTGAATTATGAAGTCTGTTCTCTCGTGAGTTGGGAAGTGAATTAGAACCCGCCTATACCCTCTACTGTTACGCAATGTGCATGGTGTCAATGGACCAAATATCTGGCAAGAGTATTTTTTCCGAATATCATTTTTTTCGGAGTTATCAAGCTCATTGATGTTTTTAATACATAACTACTTTTTTTTTGCATCGTGCAACTGATGGAAAAATACATGTTACTGTACATATCTGAATGTATTTTTCGATCAGTTACACGATGCAATGAAACAAAAATGTAGTTATGTATCAAAAAACATCGATGACCTTGATAACTCCGAAAAAAATGACCTTCGGAAAAAAATATTCTGATAATGGGTCCATTGACACCATGCACATTACGTAACAAATATTTTTTGCATCACAATAACCTGAAGAGAAATTTAGATGGCCGTACTTAATCGGACCATCCTGTATGTATACAGGCTGGGGCACTATAAACAGATCACCTGAATAACTCGCTTGGTTTTGAAGATAGAAGAAAATGCATCAGACCAAACTTACTTGATATCGAGGCGCTCGTAATCTGATGTCATTAATTTTTTTATAGGTGGAGACCTCAAGCAGATATGAAGGTCAACTCTGTTTTTTTAAATGGAACGGTATGGTTTTTTATTTACATGCTGAAAGTGTGTTTCAAGACGAATGCAATGACCTGTTATGAAGGTCATTCAAGGTCACGCAAGGTCAACTGCAATAGAAAATAAATTGTCTGACTCTTCAAATACTTTTGTGTCTTCTCTGGTTGTTGCCATACCGCTGTTGTTAGTATTGAAAAGAGTCACAGAACATAAATAAACATACAATCGCATTGTATGCTTATCTGTATTCAGAAGTTTGACTACCGACTAGAGTACGGCTTCGTAATATTCAATCTGAGTGTTCAATTTTCAAGAATGCGTTACACAATAGCAGAGAAAGTAGAAATGGTTATCATTTATGGTGAATGTCATAGAATTATGAGGAAAACGGTACGCGTGTATGGTGAAAAATTTGCCGATCGTAATAGTCCTTCACTTTCTGTCTTTGCAAACATTATAAAAAAGTTTCGAGAAACTGGAAATGTGGATAAGAAAAAATGCAATCGAGCCAAAAAAGCAACTGATGATGGAAACACGATAAACATTTTAGCAAGTGTAATACAAAATCCACATGTTGATACGAGGCAACTTGAACACGAGAGTGGCATCAATCGACGAATTATTTTGCGAATATACTTAAAGTTAGCAAATTTCATCCATTCCACATTTAACTACAATACATCAACAATTAAGTGAAAATGATTTTCAAAATCATTTACAGTTTTGCGAATGGGACCTACGGAAACTGCAAGACGATCAAATGTTCTTGAATAAAATTTTGTTTACGGATGAGGCCACATTTACAAACCACGGACAAGTTAACTGTCACAACATGCATTACTGGTCAGTAGATAATCCACGAGAAGTGGACAAGCAGAGACCTTGGTCTGTCAACTGGTGCGGCCTTTTTTATAATAAAATAATTGGTCCATATTCCATTGATGGCACGCTAAATAGTCATAAATACGAGAGAATCTTAAAAGACGTTTTGCCAAAATTGTTAGAGAACATTTCACTGGACATGCGACAGTCCATGTGGTTCCAACAAGACGGATGTCCTGCTCATTCAGCACGAAATGTTACAGAATTACTGAACAGGACATTTGAAGGTCGTTGGATTGGTCGATCAGGAAGTAATAAATGGCCAGCACGATCCCCAGACCAGACACCACTAGATTTTAATTTGTGGGGAGAATTGAAGGAACAAAGTATAAAATGAGCTTGCTCTGTAATAGATACAACTGAAATTTGACAGGCAGTATTGCAACGTTTTAGATTATGTCTCCATGTTCAAGGTCGTCATTTTGAACACTTGAAGTAGCAGTGAATACGTAAATAACATGTTACATGTAAATCGTCGTAGTGTTCGAAGAATGCTTTGAGGCACTTTATTTACTATTGCAGTTGACCTTGCGTGACCTTGAATGATCTTCATAATAGGTCATTGTATTCATTGAAACACACTATCAGAATGTAAATAAAAAACCATATCTCCTTGAGGTCTCCACCTATAAAAAAAGTTAATGACATCAGATTACGAGCGCCTTGATATCAAGTAAGTTTGGTCTGATGCATTTTCTTCTATCTTCAATAGCAAGCAAGTTATTCAGGTGACCTGTTCGTATATATATATATATATTTTCTTTAACTTTAATTTTCGAGGATCAAGGTCATTTCAAGGTCATGTTATTATACATAACTGAATGTATTTTCCATCATGCAATAAAAAAAAAAGTAGTTATGTACCAAAAAACATGGATGACCTTGACAACTCCGAAAAAAAATATTCGCGCCAGATATTTGGTCCATTGACACCATGCACATTAACAAATATTTTTTGCGTCACAATAACCTGAAGAGATATTTAGGTGTTCTTATTTAAACGGACCTCCCTATATATATATATTGTGACGTTGCAAGTTTTGCGACATTACTTCTCTGTTCGGAAACGGTTAAGAAACCGCATCGCGTGTGAACCGGACTGTCCTTTACCGATCCCGACAGCCACCCGCAGACATAGAAGCGCTCCTGAAGGAAAATCTTCCGAAAAGCGAACATCTTGACTAATACCATCTATGGGCTACGCCGAGTACGGCAGCGTTTCAGGGACGTGCCTAGGGCACCACCGAATTGCACAGGCGCCGAAGGGGCGCCCCGCTCAACAGATCGACGTAGAATAAATCATGGCCGAAGAAAAGAAAGCGATCCGGATCGGAAATTAATGAGAAATAGCGGCCACGCACGGACATAGGAACCCGGAGGCGACAGACGGGACAAGGAGATCCGTTTAGCGAACATCACGATTTTTTCGCGGTCCGGCCGTCGTCTCATCCCGCCTACAACGGATCTCAGCCGGAGTGGCGTGAACGCAGATTCCACAGGAAGTCGAAAACCCGACAAATTTGGCGATAAAACAGGTCCCGGGCCTAACGGACCTTTCCCGAGCGTACGATCCTGCGAGGCGCACCAATTAGGAAATTCGACAGTGCGAAAAGGGTGAGGGGAACTAGAATCGATGCGGCCCGTCGATGCAGATCGAGGGATCACTGTCGCGCTAGCTCTCGTCAAGGAGACACTCAGTTCTCGCCGGATTTTCTCGCGCTACCAATTCTCGAAACTTGTTAGTTCCGTGTCGCGGGTGGTTTCTCTTGACGCAATATCGTTCCCGTACGGCGATCCCCGAAGCGGTAGCTAATCGAAGGGTCAACGAACAAAATATTAGCGAAAGGACAACTACGGTAAGTCGAATCAGTGATTCCTCGTTTCGTTTAACGATTGGCTCGCAGTTTTTGGCGCGAGGACGAAGCGAGTGCGCCTCGTCCTCGGAAAGTTGAGCTCGCGTCGTCTCGGAGACGCTTTGAGTTTCGCGAGAGTAGTTCCCCGGATTCGGAAGTCTTCCTCAGGAGTCGCGTCGGAATCGAATAGGCTCGTCTACGACAGTATTGTATCGCGTAGATCAATTAGGAAGCGCGAACGAATTCGTCCGCGAAGCCGCGGCGGATATCTGGCCGTTCAAGTCGCGTAATTTCGTCCGCGTTTCGAGGAGGTTCGATATCCGAGCTCGGCGTCTCCGAGCACGGGTTCCTTAGCGTCTTTCGCGTGGTACTTTTCCGTACCTGGCGCCCGAACGTTGGTTTTCGCGTCCGAATCAAACCCCCTCGTCTTCTCGCTTTTGTCCCGGGAGGACCGTGCTTGCAGGGCCGCTCACGGCCCGGTCTCAGTGCCTGTAAATTCCCGGGGTTGACCGTTTTCGAACGACCTAACAATCATTTGAAAAAGGACAACGTCACAATATATGTCACGTCGCCAGCAATTCGTTATCATCGGAAGGACGAGAACGTCGGCGACACCGGGTATTCACAGACCAACAGACCGGGCCACGTTCGGCCGCACGAAACGCGGTCCACCCGGGACAAAAGAGGTTCGCAGGCCCGTCGCTTCTCGGAGATTCGAATAATGTTCGGGTGCCAGGCACCGGACGGTGCCACGCGAAAAGACTCGCCACAACGTACGACTCGTGAACGACGCGAACTCGGGCCTGCGACGTTCTAGATTCGCCCGCGAACGGGCGCAGGATATTACACGGGGCGAACGCGAGGCATTCCCCGCGGCGGGAAGGTTTCTCACGAAATGAACACTCACGATAGTTAGACTAACAACAATTTATTACTCGACTAGTGATATAATCGAGCTGCCGGTGAAAGCCGGCAGCGTTTCCGATGTTAGCCGGCGCGATACAATTAGTATGGCGACGGATGGTAATCGCCCGCGCTTTTTGTCCCTCAAGGACGTTCGTGTGTGGCGTCCAACCCGGCAGCAACGCGTTGTTTGGCGTTCTCGTACGCGTTACACGCGTTCTACGCCCGGATTCCGATGGAAAAGCGTCTTTTCTTAAACTTTCTTTCGTCGGAACAAGCCACGGAGATGCGACACGAACACGTGGCGGCGTCCCACCGTGGAACGAGACGAGGTTCGAACGGAATCTACGACGACGCACGGATCCTCGCTAAATAATGTGCTTCGCACTCGCTAAATAATATTCCCCGCGCGTACATCGCCTGGCAACCGTTCGCGGATTCCCTATTACGCGACTATCGGCGGCTGAACATTCACGGCAGCGTTACTGTGACGCGATCGCGAACACGACACGCTAACCGAGCCAACGCGAGAGAAATCACTTCAAAATTTTAAAGGAAATTCGACAGTGGCTTACCAAGAGCAACAAGTGGCCGATGATAGAAATCGGCACTCGATCGTCCCTCGTTTTCGGCAGCGGATTACAATAAGAGAAATAAACTCGACAGTTAAGAACTACGACTGTCCGCAACTAGAGCCAACAAAGAAGTGATTTCTCAGCGGTGACTCGGGAACGCGGAAGCAGAGCGTTCCCCACTTCCCGCTCTCTTCTCCTCGCGTAACGCTTCGGCCAATCGCTAGCGGATTTTCGGTCGGGGCCTCGCCCCGCGCGACAGTCCTTGGCTCTCGGCGATTCGCGGCTTCTCCGGCAGCGATGTCCGATGATTGGCCGCTTCCCGTTGAGATGATTGACGTGGCCAATCCGGTAGCGTGCCAGAATGCTTTCCGGGTGAGGCGACGACAGGGTAATTCTGGGTCTTCCTTTTGGCACTGTATGCCCTTGTCGGCGCCTCCAGGTTGATTATCCTGGGCCGTGTCGCCTCCTCGATCTCTTTCGTGGCGGGAGAAATACTCCAGGGCCCCTTCGGGACCCGGATACGGTCCTGCAAAACCGCGTCGCGCAAATTGGCGCGACGGTCAAAACATGAATATTCGCCCATTGGTCTCGCTCGTGACCAGGGAGAGCGCTCACTCCCGTCCGCTTCGCACCTACGTTGCCCGAGGGTGACCCGGTCTTCCGATAATCGGTCTTGGAAGACGTTGGCAAATCTGCCACATCACAATATATATATATATATATATATATATATATATATATATATATATATATATATATGTAAAGAAAATATATTTCCTCAATTTTGAATTTGGCGGCATGACGCCGGGTCTAGTAAGATCGGTATAGTAGAGAAGATTCGAGAAAATGACCACGTGTGCAGAAGGAGGTAGAAGAGAGCTGAGAAAATCAAAGAGATAAATAAAACTGATCACCAAAAGAATTATTAAAGAGAAATTGACTGTTGGAAATAACTTAAATGTCGTTTCTCTTTTGACAAGTGAATAGGATTAAATATAAATAGTGTGAATATTGTAAATAGCTTTATATTGTAAATAGTTATAATAAATCTTGAATCTCTTTTGACAGGGCAACGAACTGTGGTTGATTTCTGGACCAAATTTCCCTTGGGATTTAATAGAACATTATACAGGGTGGGCCAATAACTATGTCCACTTTGAATATTGCCATTATTTGTAATAATATGAATCATGTGTGGAACTTTTACTTTTCCCGGTGGACACTCCAAGGTGAGGTGAAGGTCGACTTTCTTTTTTTAAATACAATGTCCTATTTTTTATACCATAAATCGATAGAGTATCAAATTCTGCGTATAAAAGTGTTGACCTCCATATATCCTAAACCTAATAGTTAACGAGATATTATCCAAACAAGAAACAAAATTATTTCGATAATATCTCGTTAACTATTAGATTTAGGACATATGGAGGTCAATACATTTTTACTCAGAATTCGATGGTCTATCGATTCAAGATACAGAAAGTAGGTCTTTCCATTTTAAAAAAATCAAGGTGAACTTGAAATCTCCTCTATGGCTCCACCCACGCAGAAAATGTTTATGTCACAATATGCCCCCTTCCTCCGATATTAGAAGTGGGATCGGCTCGTGCTTCACAGAATTTGGATCGTAATAATTGGCAGACTATGTACGAGACACAGAATCGGAATGTATTGAAACTGATTGAAGCAATCAGAGGACCTTCTTCATCGTCAGTTACGCTGCCTAAGGTTAATCCAGAAGATACGGATATTGAGCCACGCGCATGGTGCGCGATGGCAGTTTGTTTGGCTGAACGTCCTCTTCAAGGTGGTGCTCTCATTATTGCTCTGAGTAAATCGTTAAAAGGTAGTGCATCAGCATGGCTGTCTCAAGTGGCACATGCTGGGATCACCTGGCCACAGTTTAAGGACCTTTTTCTCTCACGTTACGACTGTGTTGAAACCTGTGCCGCCAGCATCATTAACGTGAACAATAGCCGACCAAAAGAAGGAGAGTGTCTTGCTGCGTACGCTAGTCGTTTAATTACGTCACTATCAGCAAGGTGGGAAAATCTGGATAAAGAAAAAATTGCTGTTTCGTGTGTATTAGCACATATAGCGCGATTTGACGCTCGTTCGCAACGTATCGCCTATACAACTGATATTACGACACGTAGTAAACTTTTATAGGAAATGAAGGCACTTCCTAATTTGAAACGAAAATTTGTTTCTGACTACGATACGCTGATGCAAAGCGGCCCAGATATTTGGCACCTACAAATGTCAAATGTTATTATTGTGGTAAACAAGACCACAGTGCGGCTGATTGTCGCAATAAGACGATCAAGACTAATTTGAAGACAGCAGTTAATCCGAAGCCTGGAACATCATTCGACGCAAAGAATTCCATCGTTTGTTTTCGTTGCGGCGAGAAGGGTCACATCTCATCGTGTTGTACCAAACAAAACATCGCTGGTAGCAGTGGCGCTGGAGCTGGTCAACAACGTGTCGATAGCTGTGAGGTTCGTGGTGTATGTGGACAAATGCAATTACAATCTGGTGAGTCGTTTCCCTTTTATTTTGATTCTGGGGCTGAGTGTTCTCTGTTGAAGGAGAGTGTGGCAAATAAATTTTCGGGTGTTCGCGTAAATTCGACTGTTTATATCACGGTTATCGGAAATTCTGACGTATATAGTACCGAGCAAATTCGTATTGAATGTTTAATTGATGGAAATCGTTTATCAATTTGGTTTCATTTTGCCCGATATTTGTTTGAAATATGGGGTCGCGAAATTTTACAACTTGGTCTTTCGGTTCACATGACTGACAAAGCTTTGAGAATTTCTGAAACTAAATTGGTAGATTGTTGCAATTCATTCTCGTGCATTGATTTTTCGACTGTTGACACTGATTTACCACTGGAAATGAAACCTCAACTGATGTCAATATTGAATGATTTCTTGTCTGCTTTTATCGATGGCTTACTCGTGTTACTACGGGAGAATTACGTATTCGCCTAAAGGATTCAAATCGAACGGTTCAGCAACGCCCATATAGACTTTGTCCAGAGGAAAGACAGACAGTTCGGAGTAAAATAGAGGAGTTATTACGCGCTAATATAATTCGACAAAGTTGTTCCCCTTTTGCGAGTCCCATTATTTTAGTAAAAAAACGGGATGGTACGGATCGTATGTGTGTTGACTGATCGTGAATTAAATAATAACACGGTACCGGATAAATTTCCTTTGTCTCTCATATCTGACCAGATTTCAAGCCAATTATTTCACGTTTTTAGACTGTGCAAGTGGATTTCATCAAATACCGGTTAGTCCTGAAACCGTAGAACGTACTGCCTTTGTTACTCCTGATGGACAGTTTGAGTATTTAGCTATGCCATTCGGTTTGCGCAACGCGCCCAGTGTTTTCCAACGTGCGGTGTCCAATGCTTTGGGTGACTTGCTGTATTCGTATGTAGTCTTGTACATGGACGATATTTTGATTCCATCAAAAGATGGTCTGCAGAGATTGCGTGAAGTTTTAACAGCCTTGACTAAAACGGGATTTTCTTTGAACATTGCTAAATGTTCCTTTTTGAAGCGTCGAATAGAGTTCCTTGGTTATGAAATTTCTGCGGGTAAAGTGAAACCTAACCCCCTAAGATTGAAGTTTTAACCCGGCTGTCTCCACCTGAAAACGTACATCAGCTCAGACAATTCATTGGTCTTGCGTCATATTTCCGCAAGTTTGTACCAGATTTCTCCCGAATTATGGCATCTTTGTTTCGTTTGACCTCCGGTAAGCAGCTTAATAACTCGAACATGATGAAATTAGACGGAAGATAATAGGAACGTTAACAAGTGTATCGGATCTTCAATCCGGTTCTCCCTATTGAGTTGCACACTGATGCAAGCGCAGAAGGTTTCGGAGGAATTCTCTTTCAAAAGATAGAAGACAAGTTACATGTTGTTGAGTACTTTAGTAAGCGGACCGCGGCCGCCGAGTCAAAATATCACTCCTACGAATTGGAGATTCTGGCAGTAGTTTACGCTGTAAAGCACTTTCGGTATTATTTACAAGGCCACCATTTCACCGTTGTTACTGATTGTAATTCATTAAAAGCCTCGCGGAATAAAGTTGATTTAACACCACGGGTACATCGATGGTGGGCCTTTTTGCAAGCTTTCGATTTTGATATCCTTTATAAAGAGGGTAAACGTATGGCTCATGTCGATTTCCTATCGCGAAATCCTCTTCCAAATCCCTTAACGCCGAGTTTTCAGAAGGTTGAACAGAAGCGTGTAAAAGCCACTTTGTCTGATAATTGGTTACTTGCGGAACAATTACAAGATGAGGAGATTCAATCTATTATTTCAAAACTGAAGGACGGTCAACTTTTCCCTGATCTTGCCAAAAATTATGAGATACGTTCAGGTATCTTGTATCGTAAAATTCAAAGAAATAATCGTACGCGTTGCCTTCCTGTTGTACCGAGAGCATATCGGTGATCCGTGATTAATCACGTGCATGAGTCGATTATGCATCTCGGTTGGGAAAAGACGCTGGATAAAGTTTACGAATATTATTGGTTTGACCGCATGTCTAAATATGTCCGAAAATTCGTTGATAATTGCATTACTTGTAAACTCTCGAAGTCTCATTCGGGTCGCACACAGGTCGAACTCCATCCCATTCCAAAGACTAGTTCACCCTGACACACGGTACATATTGGCATTACCGGTAAACTTAGCGATAAGAGCGATATTAAGGAATACGTGATAGTTCTTATGGACGGATTTACAAAATTTGTTCTCTTGTATCATACTTTGAATATTGACGCTATCAATGTAACCAAAGCTTTAAAGTCCGGCATATCCCTAACACTTTCTCGAGTAATAGCGGATCAAGGGCGTTGTTTTGTAAGTAAAGACTTCAGAACGTTTTGTGAATCTCATGACATAAATCTTCATCTAATAGCTACTGGTTCTTATCAGTCAGGCGGAGCGTATAATGGGAACTTTGAAAGGAATGTTAACTTCTGTAGAGACCTCCGAACGATCATGGCAGGACGCCCTTGAGGACGTACAATTGGCGTTGAATTGTACGGTACATCGGGTAACCAAGGCAAGCCCTCTTGAACTCATGATTGGAAAGCTGGCAAGACCGTTAAATCTATTGACTGTTGACGATACTGAAACTATGGATGATACTGAAACTGATGTCGATATTCTGAAAATAAGAGAGCAGGCGCTAGATACGAAGCTAGATACGAAGTATAGGGGCCCATTTAAAGTTCAGGAGTTGCTGGAAGGCGACCGTTACATTCTTAAATCTCTGACTGGTAACAGAACATACAAGTATGCACACAATCGTATTCGAAGGATGCCGCAGAGTCAGGTTCCTCCAGAGTTAGATTTGTCCAATGACGGACGAGTTGTTGAGAATGCCGGTGAAAGTACTACAGTTGATATTTAAATGGGCATGGCAGTTTAGCTGTATCATATGCGTAGCCGTAACTGCAATTCCACTCTGGAATTGATCAGGGCGCGGTGCGCGGCTGGCGATGTGGTGTAGGCCCGAGTTTCGTCAAAGGAGTTATTTGGTCGACATGGAGTGACCTGGGAGTCTTATGACTCTATTGAGTATTGAATTTGGTCGACTTGGAGTGACCTGGGAGTCTTGGTGACTTTATTGAGTGTTGAATTTGGCCGCACTGCATGCACTGGTCGTAGTCGTAACTGCAATTCTCTTGGGAATTGTACAGGGCGCGATGCGCGGCTGCTGATGCAGTGGGGGCCTGAGTCTCTTTAAAGGAGATTGGTATTTGACTGACTTGAAGTGGAGTAAGGATTCTAGTGACTATTTTGAGCGATAGTGTGCATACCATACCATGATACTTAGACGAATGACTATACACCGTTTCCTTATTGTTTTCGTTCAATTTTGAATTTGTTACTGCAAAATTTTCTTTTTTAGATACCTGCGAAGATCAAAACAACAAGAGATCAGGCCTGGATCATGATTGTTTGCATACACACGAGGACGTGTGACTTGTCAGAATGGCCGTGTCGGAGATGTCGGGGAAGGTCGAAGAATTTCCTATATAACGCAGTTTTGTTTACCTATTATAAGGAGATCGGAGAATTTGCCAACATGTGGCACATCTGTTTCTTTTTTTGTTTTGTTGTCGCGCTCGAGCACTTTGTAACGAACTCTCGAAGTGTAAACTTGATTGTTCTGGTTTGACTAATAAAGTCTTTTGTGTGTGATACTTGCCGAAGTATTAGAGTGTGCATATTATTGAATACACTTCTCGATGGAGAAGACCAGTGGCGAAGGAAATATAGGAGAAACTTCGACATATATTTGTGGGGCAACGGGTGAAATAACTCGAGACTGGTTCGCTTGTATCGTTTTTATTTCGCGGAGGACCTACGTCTGTCCTGTTCGACTGCTCGCGATCGAATGGTGGCTCGTGCAGTGTTCCGATTGAGGCCTCAATTTCTCGCGCATGCGCGGCAATTTCAGCCTCAGTAACGTAACCTTTTCGATGAAATCGGGTAGCTTGAGCACCTCGCAAACTTTTAAAAATTTATTAGTCTATACATATGAAATATTGAAATTTAATATAATTCGAACTTATTCTTCTATGACTATCTATGACTATCACTCGTCCCGCCAATAATACCGGTACACTCCCGCCAATATAACTGCCTCGAGGCGCTAGGGCTCTGGCCGCTCTGCTGCGTCATTGTAGATACGTTACTGTTTTGGCCGCGCATGCGCGAGAAATTGAGGCCTCAATCGGAACACTGGGCTCGTGTGCCTTCGACTGTCGAATATTCTTTTCGACAGTCGACTGTTTGAACAAACGACGGCCATCCTCGGAACCGATCGATATTCGAGTGTTTCTCTGCGGCTTCCCGAGGACGGTCGTCGCCGCACATACAATGTATGTCGGCGGTTCGGCGGCGTGCTCGTTGCATGGACCGCCACATATTTATAACAATTATAAAATATAAATTTTTAATTTTATGATTAAAAATCTTTTGAAACTATTTGTTTCTTTCCACGGTCCTCCGATAATGTAAGCCACATCTATATGGAAACACTTGTGTTGAATAGTTCTTGGATAGATCAATAATGATCTCCGCACGATTCGTAACTTGCACGTGGTGTGCCAACTAAATTTACAACTCGAAGGACACCTTCTTGTCGAAGGACTAAATGCAAAGTTTTGTAACAATACTTTATTTCAAACTATTAAGGTATGTGAGAAACTCGACTGTCGATGCAGGATGACTATGTTTCGATGTTAGTAGGTCGATAGTCGGAAAGAATCTAATCTGCAATACGCAGGACCAGGATGAAGGAAAGACGGTCCTTCCCTCTCCTTTACAATTTCAACGCGTAGGGGTATCGATGAAAAAAAAGGGAAACTCGTGGGAAAATGTCTTCGTGAAAACTGGCCCACGAGTGGATCTCAGAAACTACACAGGGTCGAATTTCGGCGCCGCGTCGCAGCGACGACGAGGCGACACTCGAAGTCGTGGTATAAGCATTCGTCGGTATGGAACACTCAAGTGGTGTCCCAGGGGATAAACTAGGAGTAGAATTTCGGTGCCTGGTCGATGAGAAGACAACTAATAACAAAAAATCCAGTCGCGACCGTTCGGTCCCTTGTTCAAGGGTTCTCTGCTCTAAACCGAATGCTTATACCACGTGCATAACTAAACAACTTGTTTCTTTCTGATGAATAGATGTTTGGGATATCTTCGCTGCATCTGAAAATTAGAATTTCTTGGTGAGAAGTATTGTCCAATAAAGGAAGATTTTAGCATGAATATATTAGGTTGGAGGGAAAGCTATGTCGTATTTTAAATAAGCAGGTAATTTTGCTTGTAAATAAAAAACACATGTTAACTAGCGAGTCATTGGAAAACAGAAATTGACAGGTTATCTGAAAAATGGCAACATATTGTTACAAATAATGGAAATTATATATATCATTGAATAGTATTAAACATGTATTTTTATAAATTGATACAAATGTTTTCTTTAACACTAAACCTACCGAGCCTCAAAAGTAACTGGTTCATGTTCCCTTATAAAAATGACTAGATTGATTTTATTTAGACTTTGTGCGGCTTCTATTGTAATATGTGCACTACTAAAAATATCTATACAGTCGTGTCTTATAAAATCAGTTTTATTGCTTTTCTAATTGTAAAATAAAAAAGCTGGAACCAGTCATCTTAACCGGTGTTGGTAGGTTTAGTATTAAAGTACGATAGAATTTTCCCTCCAACCTAATTCTAATTTTGTATTTTCCTTTTGCCATTAATGTTTCAATGACCAAAAATAAATATAAAATAAAAACTTACTTGAAATGGCAGTGACAAGTTTCACCAACACAATAGCGAGTCATTGGAAAACAGGAATTGACAGTTTATCTGAAAAATGGCTACACATTATTACATTGTTACAAACAATGGAAATTATATCATTGAATATATAGAGTGGAAGATTTTCTTAGGAGAGATCGAAACGTGTAAAATGTAGAAATGCTTTATTGATTGTCCTCTGTCGAGTGCGAACGCTAACTGTTTCTCCCAAAACGGATTATTCGAACGAAGGCCTGGTTGTCCGCGGTTTTTATATATTTGGCCTTAGAGCGCGAGTCGTCGTCAGCTGTCTGTCCTGTGACGAAATATGGGGCGACGACCGCGAGTCATATATTGTTCGAGGAACGATAGTTTTTCCTCGCGTAAGGGACATATATACGTGATACATGGTAACGGAAGGTGTTTCTTTTACAAATAATATTAAACATGTATTTTTATAAATTGATTCAAATGTTTTCATTAAAATACAATAGAATTTTCCCTCCAATCTATATAATAATATTTTTGTATTTTCCTTTTGCCATTAATGTTTTAATGACTGAAAATAAATATAAAATAAAAACTTACCTGAAATGGCAGTGACAAGTTTCACCAACACAATTGTGACAAGTGGTTGAAGTTATCGAATCATTCACGCACGCTTTTTATTAATTGGAATATTACAAACACGTGCACATGGAACACGTGCTAAACCAACCTCACTTCACGTAAACTCATGGTGATGCGACGCGACGGTCGAGTTGACTCTGAACCCTGACTCTGCTCACCTGTCACGTAAACTTATTTGTACGGTTCCCGATATGTATATAAACAAATATATACAGGGTGGGGCATTTATCCTGGCCACCTGGAATATCTCGAAAACTTCTAAATTCCAGAGAAAAAAATATTTTAAATAAAAAGTTTAAATCAAGGAGGGGCTGATGCAGCAGTCATATCCATTTTAAATTTTCATCATGTTTTCAAGGTCATTCCAAGGTCAACTTTATTTTTTCAAATGGAAACATGTATTTTTTATTACAGATTATAAATCTACGACTTTAAGCAAATAAATTTTATTTGAAAAGTTTTTTTCTCCGCCGATTATTTTGTATAATAATATTGACTTCATTAGGGAAAAACAATCTCAATTAAACGGAAAGACAATTATTTTATTAATAATAATACAGGAGAATTGCAGCTTAATTACAAGAAAATCAATTGAACAAGTGTTTAAAATGTTGGCCTTGAACCTGGCTACATTTTTCAAGACGACTGAGGAATGAATTATGCCATCGCAGAAGAATGTCCGCCGGAACGTTATTGCAGGCACGCCGAATACGGTCCTTCATGAAAAAAGTTTAAGTCATGGAGGGGCTGATGCAGCAGTCACATCCGCTTTCGATTCGCATTATGTTTTCAAGGTCATTTCAAGATCAACTTGTTTTTTTCAAATGGAAACATATAACAAAATAATTGGCGGAGAAAAAAACTTTTCAAATAAAATTTATTTGCTTAAAGTCGCAGATTTAGAATCTGTAATAAAAAATATATGTTTCCATTTGAAAAAATAAAGTTGACCTTGGAATGACCTTCAAAACATGATGAAAATTTAAAATGGATATGACTGCTGCATCAGTTCCTCCTTGATTTAAACTTTTTATTTGAAATATTTTTTTCTCTGGAATTTAAGAGTTTTCGAGATATTCCAGATGGCCAGGATAAATGCCACATTCTATATATAGATAAAAATATAATATTTATAAATAATTATTGTATATATGTACATATATTATATCTATACAGGGTGTCCCACGCAACACTTTTCACGATTTTTGAAGTACTTGCGATAACACTGTCCAACAGCCAAAAAACGTTTTGATTCTCAGTATGCGATTCTTATAGAGTTTTTCGCGCTGATTCCGAATCTGTCCTTAATTTTTCTCATAGACGCACAGTTTTTGAGAAATTTGAGTTTGAAAAAAAGACATATTTTTCGACTTTGAACAAATATTGTCATGTTATTATAAAAGATATTGTATCGTTCTTTACTGCAAAAGATTATCTAGACTTTCCCGAATCCGGTAATGTGCAATACTAATACATTATAATTGTTTGAACATGTTTATACAATCATTAAAAA
>CM052270.1:5299079-5312163 GCA_028455795.1 Lasioglossum marginatum | reverse complement strand
CGTGGGTGGAGGCATAGAGGAGATTTCAAGGTCATCTTGATTTTTTTAAATGGAAAGACCTACTTTCTGTATCATGAATCGATAGACCATCGAATTCTGAGTACAAATGTATTGACCTCCATATGTCCTAAATCTAATAGTTAACGAGATATTATCGAAATAATTTTCTTTCTTCTTTGGATAATATCTCGTTAACTATTAGGTTTAGGACATATGAAGGTCAACACTTTTATACGCAGAATTTGACACCCTATCGATTTATGGTATAAAAAATAGGATATCCCATTAAAAAAAAGAAGGTGGCAAATTGGAAATTCAAGTCCCACGGAAGTCCCTGGGACGAAAAAAATGGACGTCCCTTGGACATCCGAAATTTAGGTCCCACGGATCTTCTTAGAACGTAAAAATCGGATGTCCCAGGGACGTTCGAAATTCAAGTCCAACAGAAGTCCCTGGAACGAAAAAAATGGACGTTCTTGGGAAATCCGAAATTTAGGTCCCACGGATGTCCTTAGGACGTAAAAAACGGATGTCCATAGGACGTCCGAAATTTAAGTCCATCGGATATCCCAGGGACATCCGCAACGGACGTCGGACGTACGGACGTAAATTGGACCAAACACGGACGTCCAACGGACGGCCGGTGCTATCTGGGCGGGGTAACGGTCGATTAGGAAAATAAGTGCGAGATTGTGTCAGGGATAATCAACAATGCGAGCATACTGTAAATTGTAATTTTATTGAGCGATGGAGAATTGTTGCTTTACTCTTTAATTTTCAATTCGTTGGTGCATGTCCAGCTGGCATAGCGGCCAAGCTGCGTCAGAATAAAGTGAGAAATTATACCAAAAAAGGGGGTGTTATATATGTAGGATGGATTTGTTGTGCGTGCGTGTGGGCGACCGGATCATGTTGTGACGATCCGGCGCCGAGATATTTGGGAAACTCGAGTGACCGAGAGGGTGCGAATGAAAACTGTTTAGAACTGAGCGATAGGGAAGTATATGTGTTTTTATAAATGTAAGCCATGGATGCGAGAGACAGAGTGCAAGCGAGATGAATGCAAGGGGGTGAACGATATAAAGCGTGGAAGTTCAGCGGGCGAGAGAGTTGTTCGAGAGCGTTTTAGAGAGTTAGTCGACAGCGAGCGTTTAACTTAGTTGAAATATGGTATTATTAGTATTATCGGTAAAAAGCGTTTATTAACCTCCCCGTTCCTCAAGACTCCTACAATTGGGGACTCGTCCGGGATTGAAGGAGCTAGTGAAATCAGCGTTAACACACAGCGACTGCATAAGTGATAATACAATAAGCGAGACATTGCAAAGTTTGTGCGTGCCGATGAGTAGAGTGGATCTCAAAAAATTGAAAGTGACTCAGTTAAAAGAACGACTTCGGAAGTTAAATCTGAGCACCAACGGAACGAAAGTGGAACTGATTGCCAGGATAATGGACGCGACAAAGGATTCGGTAACTTCCGCAACCGGAACCAGTGGTACCTAGGACGAACCAGAAATGACTGCGAGGGAATCCCAGTTGCTGATGGAACTGGAAGAGATGCGACGACAGTTACAGCGACAAACACTAAACGCTACGTCATATCCTCTGTTTACTCCACCTATCCCAACGGTCAGCCGAAACCCTGTAGGTGGTATAAGCATTACCAGGATTGCGGACCTCCTTCTGTTTTTCGACGGCGACGGTGAGAAGTTTGAGCGATGGGAAAAACAGGTGCGTCTGCTGACTCTTACATACGGCTTGTCTAACGAAATGTGCAAGGTGCTGATGGGTAGCAAAAACTGCGCGGAAAAGCCTTGGAATGGTTTTATTCTAAGCCTGAATTCATAGAAATAAGGTCGACCGATCTGATGGATAAGATGCGTGAAATGTTTTATCGACGTGTCAACAAAACCATCAGGCGAAGAAAATGCGAAGAGCGTGCGTGGCAACCAAATGAATCTTTCAGCGAATACGCACCATAAGGTGATATTGGGAAATAATGTGCCCGTCGATAAAGATGAGATAGTTGACCTCATCATCGAAGGAATTCCTGATGGAACGCTGCGGAATCAGGCATATATTCAAAGATTTTCGTTGCCAGCAGCGTTGATGGAAGCGTTCAAAGCTAGTCAAGAAAGAAAACAGCAGGAGGTACCAGCCACAAGGACATCTGCAGCCGCAAAGACATCTGCAGCCAGGTGCATCAGGACGGAGATGCCCAAGTTGTGGGTCAATGGGGTACCAGCTTCTGGATTGCCCGACCAGGGAAAAAGGCGTCAAGTGTTTCGAATGCCGAGGGTACGGACATGTTTCAGCCCATCCGACTAAACTACCGCCAACCCGCAGCAGCTACAATGTGGACCAGTCAGCGAAATACGAGAAGGAGACGGTAATTAATGGTCACAGAGTAACAGCTATAATTGACACTGGAAGCGATATATGTTTGATGCGTGCGTCGGTACATGCAGAATTAGGCGCGCTGCGACTACAGCGAACAGGTTTACGATTTCGTGGAGTAGGTTCTAACAACAACGAGACATGGAATGTTTTTAGCGCTGAAATTATTGTCGATAAAGAATGTATCCGATAACGGTTCACGTGGTTGCCGACGGGCTTATGCAACCTGCACTAATTATAGGCGCTGACTTTTTGCGGAATGTAAATGTTTCAATTCAGAATAACCGCGTTTCTATATCTAAGACTGATAAGGATGTTCCGACAGCGGAAAGTGTCCCGGAAGTTTTTAATATTGTCGCGTACGACTCCTCGGAAGTAGATACCTCGTAAATCGCGAAGATCGTCGCGAAGTAGAGAAAATGATAAGCAACTATCAACCGCGTAGAAATCCGGAATCTCGATCGTCCATGAAAATTATTCTTCAAGATGAGGAACCGATTTACCAGCGTGCAAGACGATTACCACCGGTTGACAGAGAAGAAGTTAATAAACAACTTTGCTTGTGGTTAGACGAGAATATTATACGATCGTCCCTTCAGATTTTGCGAGTCCCATAGTATTAGTTAAGAAGAAGAATGGTTCGAAGCGGCTGCGCATTGATTATAGACAGTTGAATAAGAAAACGATCAAGGACCGCTATCCTCTATCTCTCATAGAGGATCAACTAGACATGCTGCAGGATTCAAAATTGTTTAGTACGTTGGATCTTAAAAATGGATTCTTTCATGTAGAAGTCGAGGAATCCAGTCGAAAATATACTGCTTTTATAACGCCTGACAGCCAATATGAGTTCTGTCGCGAGCCGTTTGGATTAGCGAATTCACCAGCGGTCTTCCAAAAGTTTATTAATAATGTATTTAGGCAACTAATATCGCAAAATATAATGCTTGCATATATGGATGATCTAATCGTGCCGTCCGTAGATTCAGAGTCAGGGTTAGTCAGATTAAAAACAGTTTTAGACACCGCCGCGAATGCAGGATTAATTATTAACTGGAAAAAATGTCGGTTTTTGCAGTCGCGCGTTGAATTCTTGGGACATATTTTAGAAAGCGGTACTATGCGTCCATCCGAAGAGAAAACAGCTGCTGTTATGCGTTTTCCAGAGCCGCAATCCGTGAAACAATTGCAGAGTTTTTTAGGACTATCAGGATATTTTAGGAAGTTCATTCCTCACTATTCCATAATCGCGAGACCACTTACAAATCTACTTAAGGCTAACGTTAAATTTCATTTTGGTGATCAGGAACTAATCGCGTTTAAACAATTGAAATCGGTCATGAAAGATAAACCGGTGTTACAATTTGTTTCGGACAAAAAAGGGGAGAACGACTCACTTCACCAAAAAACGTCACTTTATTGTTCCCGAACTGGGATCGTCGGCTCCCAACTAACTTGTACAAAATATTAGAAGTAAACACAACCGAATCACGGTTGTGATTCCAAAATAAAGAGATTTTACAATAGCTAAATAGCGGTAGCTATTTATTCACGGATAATTCCGTGAAAGGAGATAACTTTAGAAGAGTTTCTCGAGAAAACCGGTCAACGAGACGCGATGTCTTTTCGAGAAAGACCGGGAGCAAGAAAAAGAGATACACTACGTGCGATCGTTAGAGAAGACTTTGAAGAAGTGAAGAAGCGATCGATCAGCTGGCAGTTAGCCGTCACCGTCGAACGAATGATTGGCGGATCGATCGAGCGATCTCGACGGCCTATGACTCCGCGAGCCGCTGATCGATCCTAGATTTCGCTGTCACTCGAAAAGCAGCCAATAGCGCGACCGCGACTTTGATCGATACGCAGACGCTACCGATACATTCAGCCAATCCCAAACATTCCGCCCGCCATTCCGTCAGCCAATGACGAAACTTAAATGCTGATCAGCCAATCAGGTAGGCGATGACGTCAAGCGATGCTAGGCGAGCTGAATGGGCCAGCAACGTGCTGCGTAGTACCTAAAACGAAGCGTAGTGACGGTGTACGTGTTAACAGTGACTATGAGATGAGTGAATACAGTGAAGATGAGCAGTGATACAGAGGTAAGAGCAATCGAAAATTAATCTAAATTAAGTAAAGTAAGTACGAACACGTGTGCGTAGGTAAAATTACTGATCGGGAGAATCGCTAGAGAGTCCAGCCTCGTGTGCCCCTCCCGTACTCGTCTCCTCGTCGTCCGGTGCCAACAGAAGAATCAGCTTGTGTACTGGACGGAGAAATTGCGACGTTGAAGTGCGGACTGTGGCAACTCGAGGGGTGCACGTGAACAACGCGAGCGAGAGGCCATTGCGTAGGAGGTAAAATTTCACTTTTAACCAGGCAGAGGAATCCTGCCCTGATCAGAATTTTGTCCTTTCGCCACTTGCCTCTGGTCTGCAAGGTGTTCAAATACTCCCGAGACCAGCGCTTCCAGAAGTGTTGCTGGAGTTGTTGAATTAACTGCCACCGAGATAATCGTGAGACGGGAAGACTGGAATCGCGATGAGCGGTTCCCCGATCAGGAAATGTTCCGGAATCAGCGCTGCTGGATCCTCAAGGTCGTCGGACAAAGGCTGTAATGGTCTAGAGTTAAGGCAAGCTTCGATACCAGTCAGGAGCGTGATTAGCTCCTCGAAGGTCAATCGCTGTTTGCCGATGATCCGGCGGAGGTGATGCTTCCAAAGCATCAGATTCCTCCAAAGCGTGGAGCAGATGGGGGGTTGAATTTCCAGGAAATGCTTTCCCTGGAGGCTGCGGCGAATGAACCGCCTTCCTGTTGTGTAGATTCTTGAAGTAGTGCACGCAACTCGTGGTTGGCGCCTATGAAGTTTCGTCCGCAGTCGCTGTACAGCTCTAAGCAACGTCCTCGCCGTGATATGAAGCGTCGTAGTGCAGCGAGGAAGGTTTCGGTGGTCCTATTCGTCACAGCCTCCAGGTGCACGGCCTTGGTGACAAGGCAGATGAACACGGCGATGTATCCCTTAAATGTGAGCTGACCGACCGAACCGACTCGACCAGACCGAAGGTGAATTGGTCCCGTATAATCGATGCCAGACCTGAAAAAGGGACGACTTGGTGTTACTCTAGCGGATGGAAGATTTCTCATTTTTGGTTGGGCAGTTTGCCTCTTCCAGCGAATACAAACGGTGCATCGACGGATACAGTGTTTTACCAGTGGACGACCTCTGAGAATCCAGCATTCCTGGCGTAGCGTAGCCAGGGTAAGTTGTGTCCCGCCGTGAAGGCATCGTCTGTGGGCAGCTTCGACCCACAACTTAGCCAGGGGGGATTCGTCAGGAAGTACAGCTGGATGTGTCCTATCGTATGTGAGTGAATATCCAGGAATGGACAGAGTTTGACCAATCTGCTCTTGGCTGCTACGGGTTGATTCCTCCGGAGGCTTGAGGTGTCCTCGGAGAATGCAGCTGACTGCTCCAGCCGCAGGAGAATCAGTTTGGCTCCCTGCATTTCAGAGGCAGTAATAACTGATTCTGTTTTTCGATTTCCAGGGACCCAGCGACGACACCAGGCTAGGACTCGGACTAGGCGCGTTAGATTCGAGAAGCGCTCGATTAATGTGCAGGATGCGTTCTCCCGCTGGCTTGTCACGTGGTGTACCTCCAGCTCCTCTGCCTCGTGGTTCGTCTCCTCGGTGGATGCAGCAGGAAGATGATCCGGTGAAGAGAGCCACCAGGGTCCTCCCCACCACAGTTTGAACTTCGGAAGCTCAGCTGGAGACAAGCCTCGCGAAGCGCAATCAGCCGGGTTCTCAGCGCTCCTTACGTCATGCCACTGAGCTTGCGGCAGCATCCTCTGGATTTCAGCAACCCGGTTCGCCACGTAGGTCGGCCAACGAGAAGGATGTCCCCGGATCCAGCTGAGAGCCACTGATGAATCCGACCAGAGATGAAGTTCGACCTCTTGCAAATCGAGCGCCTTAGTGACGTGCTCGACGAGCCTGGCCAGCAGGAAAGCTGCACGGAGCTCAAGTCTGGGCAGAGACACCCGCTTCAATGGAGCTACCTTAGATTTGGCAACAATCAGGAAGATTCTTGCCACTCCCTCCGCATCGATGGCGCGGGAATACACCGCAGCATAGGCGCGCTCATCAACGAACCCGTGGATTTCAAGAGGCTGCGTGGCAGAAGTGGTTCCGAGCCATCGAGGGACTCGAATGGTCTGCAGCGCCGGGAGTTGATGCTGGAACTGCTGCCAGATCAAGTCCTTCTTTTCAGGCAGTGGTCGAACCAATCGACCTTCAGGACCCACAGGGATTGTATAAGGACCTTGGCGACGATGGTGACTGGAGCTAGCCAGCCGAGAGGGTCGAACAGCTGAGCTGTTCCGCTGAGCGCGCTTGGTGAAGCCTGAGTTCTTGAGGGACATCACAGCGGTAACCTGAAAACAATCAGAGGAACGGAGCCATTTTATACCGAGGACGCTGTGATAAGTTGGAGAGTCCCATTCGACGATTCCCTTCCGCTCGTCGTTGGAGAGTCTATCCAGAAGACCCTTAGAATTGGATGCCCACTTGCGTAGAGGGAATCCGCCCGCCATAAGGAGCTCTCGAAGCTCCTGTTGATTCCGCCTGGCCTCGTGAAGGGAGTCGGCTCCGGTGAGAACATCGTCCATGTAGATGTCTCGCAGATGTCTCGGACGATGCGAGAACCAAGAGGGTAGTGCTGGTCCTCCACCTTGGCAAGTTGGTGTAGACACCGAATAGCGAGGTAAGGTGCACACGCTAGACCGTAAGTGACGGTGCTCAGCTCGTAATCCACGACTCTATCTTCCTGTTCAGGCTTCCACAAGATTCGCTGCCACCTCCGGTCCTCAGGTTGAACAAGTATCTGCCGATACATCTTTTCAATGTCGGCTGAAAAGACAAACGCGTGCCGCCGCCACCTCAGCAGTACGTCAGCGAGATTAGGTAGCAGGTTAGGACCCCGCAGAAAGAAGTCGTTGATGGACTTCCCGTTGGAGGATGGCATTGAGCCGTTGAAGACCCTAAGCTTCGTCGTGGAGCTGGCCTCTCGCAACACTCCATGGTGAGGGAGATAGTACCCGTCGCTCGAAATCGGATGCTGCGTCGCTGCCATGTGCCCCAGCGAATCGTAGGTCTTCAAGAGTTCGGTACGAGCTCTTCAAGAGTACGCTTGGTGGAATTCGGAAGATCGCCGAAACCTGCCGTTTAGAGATTCCAGAGTTCGCAGAGCTATGCGACAGGAGTCTCCCAGCTCAGGTGCGCTGCTGAATGGTAAATGCACCGAGAATCTGCCATTCGGTTGACGAAGGTGAGTGGCAACGAATTGTTCCTCCGCCCGTAGATCGTCTGCTGTGTTCGGGATCGAAGTCTCGATCTCCTCCTGCTCCCAGAATCTGGTCAAGATCTCCATTAATTCGCGATCTACATTGCAGTGATGCACCGGAACTCCTGATCCACCTGCTGCCTCGTCGCTGAGCATTGCACCTGGTCAAGATCCTGTGGATACGTTTGCGGGGCGAACTGTGGCAACGTACCGATTGGAGTTGATTCCAGTACAATCCAGCCAAACCCGCGCGGTATGGATGTCTGTGGATTCGGCAAAGAATCGTCGCTCGAGGATAAATAAATTTTCAAAGAAGAAAATAAGATTAAATTTATTGTACGATTTTTACTGTAATTAAACATCTTTATAATTTCAATAGTTTGTCAAATAAAAAATATTTCGCTTCTCTTCGTGCTTGGTAGCAGTCTGAAAGAAAAAAAGTTTTAAGTATTAATTATTATTTTTTTAATTAATAAATATATAACATTATTAACTTTACTTATCGTATCCGAAAACAGCATTTGAACTGCCGTAATATACTCTTCGTTCCAATCTTGGGCTTCTATATGGTACCGCCAACCGCGCACGAATGCTGCGCGTTCGTCGTCAGAATCAAATGTCTGTTGATAATATAAAAAATAGTAATATAAAATATCTCTTTATCTATCAATAATGTAATAAATAATATAAAATATTACTTATAATATTTCTTTTGTACCTACCAACAACTCCATCGCTTCACTTAATGGTAGATTCTCATCTATCTGCACGTATGTTGTCATTTCAATTTCCATAATCATTTCTGAGCTTGGCGTCGACAACACCCATTCTTTTAAATACGTATCCCCTCCGCAAAAAGATGTAACAAAATCTCCGCTCGCGAGATTACAAAAGACGTTCATTGCATTAGATAAGAATAAATGAAATCTCAACTTGCTAATCGAGAGAACTGATAAAAGAGATGTGTCCAGATGTCTCAGCTTGGCAACTCCAAACCGTTAAAGAATGCTGCTGCTACAACTCGCTAGATTAGAACAGTTCGATGAGGAAAAGACTATGTGAAACGATATGTCCAGATGTCTCGGCTTGGCAACTCGACACCAGCCGTGAAAGGATGCTACTACAGATTATGAAACGCTCCTCTTACATCTTGAATAGTATAGATAAGAATAAGAACCGTGAAACACGTTCGGACACAATCCTACATGCATCGAAAAGATAAGGGAAACTCTATACCGCTCTGAAAAGTTAATTAGAAACTCTCTCTCTCTTACACTATGAATGGTCTCTCTCTCTCTTACATCGGAAAAGTCATACCGTGAAACACGTTCGAACACGTTCAGGTCAATCGTCTTAAACGAAAGAGCGTGCACTCCGTCAGTGTCCCCCGTGGGAAACTGTCCTAGAAAAAATCAAGGCCTGAAATAAGTGTAAGAAACTGTCCTTGAAACATTACACTGTCCTTGAAACAGGCTCGCGCAATACCGCTCTCTCGTGAATTGGAAAGTGAATTAGAACCCGTGTATATACCCTACTCCCGTTCCTCAAGACTCCTACATATATATTATAAAATTGCTCTCCGCAATCGTCATACAACGTTATACCGCGAACGTGTTAAGTGCGATCTTCTCAACCAACTCCAGGCCCCCCTTTTTTCTTTCAACGGTAAGTACAATAAAAATTTGATGGAAATCAACCATGTCGAAAACATTTTTTTTATTTCGATGGCTCAAATCAATGGCTTAAATCATGGCTTAAATCATTGATTCATTGTCGAGAAAAAATTTTTATGCAAAGAATTAACCATGGTCAATGTTTGCGACGGCTCGTTCGAACTCGCCGAATTTCGTTTGGGAATAAACTTTCATCGTTTATCCGACGCTGACAAAAAAGTCGGCACGGTACATCAGCAATTTTTGTATCGGGATTCCATTTACCGATTTCGGCTATGAAAAATACCGACAGGATGATATATTCGATGTTATTATAATGTATTATAAATATTATAAATATAATATTCGGAGGTACAATTGGCTGTAGGAGACAATCATAACAATGAAATTCAATTCTCTATGGCTATGTGGAAAGATTTTCTACGGAAGAGAGATGACATTCTGCAGAATATTGCCAACTCAGGGAATGTTGTGCATGTTGGTAATATAACTGTGGAATTCTATCGGTTAAACGATGATGTAAAGCTTGCAAAATTATCAAATTCGTCTAAGTGCATACAGATTGCTCAAAAAACGATGAGAAAATTGTTTGATTTGGAATATTGTATCGACCACATGTACTCGTGGCTATCTGAGAACCTATATTCTATACAAACAAAATATTGTAAGTTTATGCAAATAATATCTAATGTTAGCTTTAGTTAATGTAATATCTAATGTTAGCTTTAGGCTTAGATGTAATGCTAATAAAATAAAATCAAAAGGTTATTCCGGCATTTTATGCGTGATTTCCTGTCCCGAGATTCCTGTTCGTTGCTAAGGGGTATCATATTTCATAAAAAATGTCAAGGTCAATCATATAGCGTCTTAAACGAAAAAATGCTGCAGTTTTTGCACGTGTTTATGCATATCGTCCAAGAGCTGCGAGAGTTATACTTTGCGATATATACCAAAATGTTCGCTGTGTTTATAAGATTGTCGGTTGGCCAAGCGGCTAATGCGTTGGACTACCAAGCGGTAGACCGGGGTTCGACTTCTGTCGGGGTAAGAAAGTTTTTTCCTTAAAAAAATGTGGCCTACCGCTTGTGACGTCATGGGAGTGGTGGGGGTAAGAGAGAGACCATTGTCGGTGGTGGGGATACGAGAGAGTTATTAACGAAGAATGTCATTGTGGGATAGGTCGACAGACAAAGTGTCAACACGTGTGGTCCGCAGCCGTCTACCGCTTGTGACATCACTTCCGTGACCATATCCTGCGAATCAGTTGATACGGAAGTCACTTCCTCATGACGTCCAAAAATTGGGGGAGAGGGGAATGACCACCCAAAAATTGGGGGAGAGGGGAACGACCCCCCAAAAATGGGGAGTGACCCGGGGAGGCAATGACCGGGGGGAGGCAATGACCCGGGGGGCAATGACCGGGGGGTAACGGTTTCCCCCTCCCCCCATGGGAGGACCACCCTGATCTAGAAAAGACATAGTCTTCCTACTTAAAACATTGCATGTATGAAACGTAAATATAAAATACATATATACAGAGTGTTCGACAACAGGTGGCAGAAAATTTAAGAGGTGATTCTCGACGATAATATAAGACGAAAATGAAGAATAAAAAAATTGCGCTTTCGCCTTCGTTATTTAGTTATTAACAATCAAAAATCCGCCTAAAATGCGGCAACGCTCCCGACAAAGGTGTACGTTGCGTACGTTAGACAGGCGCGCGACAGTCACGTATCAAGTGACAGATGCATGCATACCTTGTAAAAAAAAGCAGGTAGAAAACTTTATAATGATATTTCAATAGATTGGTCTACATGAGACAAAACTTGAACACAACTCTACAAGTGAATTAGACAATAACGTAATAACAGATCATCTGCCAATACAGGACAGATACAATAGACTTGAAACCGTAATTAAGGAGGCTATCACGGATACACAATACAAGTGCAGTAATATAACTAACTCCAATAATAGTAATCCCAATAATAACTCTCATAGGAACTTCAAGGATAATCAGAACGATCAAGTTTCAAACAAGTTTCCCTCTAATAAAATAAATAACAATAAAAGAAGCCCGCCCTGGTGGGACAAAGAATACTGGGAAAAAAGAAAAAAGCTGAGAAAAGCTGCTAACAAATTCTGTAAATACTCTACTAGTGACAACTGGACAGATTTCAAAAAGGAAGAGACGGAGCTAAAAAAATTAATTAAGACAAAAAAATACAAAACTTGGCTGGACTTTGCTGAATCGATAAATAATAGAACTCCTACAAGGGAACTATGGAGTAAGATCAAAAGGCTACAGTATAGCTTCTAAGTAGTAAGCAGAGAGGTAACAAACAACCACCGGAACTCAGAAATCAACTTGAAGAAAATGCAATAAGAACACTCTCAAAAAACCAAATAACAATGATTCTCATCGTCTTTCTGAAGGCGAAGACGGGGTACTTGCACCGAGGAACTTTGAATCTCCAAGATTTCACGATGACACCATGTATGGGTTAAATGATATATGGAACGACCCTATCACACAGGATGAAATGCTACACAGCATATTAAGATCTAATAAAAAATCTGCTCCCGGTCCAGATAACCTGGACAACAACATCATAAAAAATCTTCCTACTTGCGCCAAACAAGAACTATTAGATATTCTTCAAAAAATATGGTCCAGTGAGGAGGAAATTTCTCAACAGTGGAAAACGGCCAGGGTTGTGTTTATTGACAAAATTGGCAAAAACTCTGTTAGACCGATATCAATGATCAGCTGCGTTGGCAAGATTTGCGAAAGAATTGTCACCAATAGGCTCACTACCTGGGTAGAGAATCTTCGACGATTCACAAAATGGTTTCAGAAAGGGAAGAAGCACGGTGGACAACTTGACTTCCTTGCTTTCAATTATAAGACGGAACAACAATGATAATAATCTGTGGTAATCTTTATAGACGTTAAAGAAGCTTACGATAACGTGGATCATAGTACTCTTCTAAACATTCTAAGGAAGATCAACTGCCCGAAAAATATATACAATTTTATTAGTAAATGGTTAAAGAATAGGAAAAATATGTTCTCCAGGGAATATGAGACAGATACTACAGAAGACAGTCTGACGGGCCTACCACAGGAAGCTATTCTTAGCCCCATTCTATATAACATATACACAAGAGATCTAGGTCTGAGACTAGAGGAAGAGGACTATAAAATTCTTCAATATGCAGATGATATCGCCACTTTAATCACATGCAATAACCTGCTAGAAGCTGAACATAAATCTTTAAACGCAACACAAATTCTGTCTGAGAAACTGAATGAAATCCAACTTGAAATCTCTTTAATAAAAACTCAGGTTCTATATTTTAGAAAACCCACTCATGGAAGGAAGAAACTCCACTTGAGAGCGGAGATACTCTCTCTATTGAAGAATCCGACAACGCCAGATTCCTAGGCATAGTAATAGATAACAAATTAAAATTTAACCTCCAGGTTAAAGAGACTGAAATTAAGGCAAAGAAAAGACTGAGCATGCTAAGGTACATATCACACATTAAAAACGGTGCCTCGCCAGATATTATGATATATCTTTATATCTACAAAGATATAAAAAATATAATATATAAGAGTCTGGTAAGATCAGTGTTGGAATATGCTATAATAACATATTACAG
>CM052270.1:5256776-5298979 GCA_028455795.1 Lasioglossum marginatum | reverse complement strand
TTCCATCAGGAAGGTGGTCCTTCGAGTAATCATTAGCGGGCACCTCGTAGTGCGAAAAACCACAAGGCCTGAACGATCAACACAAGATCAACCACCTGCATAAACACCTGGGTTTATGATAAGTCCGTATTCCATCGCAATGAATCGTATTCCTTCAGAAAGAACCGTATTTCCTCGCGAAAAGAATAGCAGCACGGAGGATCAGCTGTCGTACCTGGGTTTATGATAAGTTCGTGACTAACAATAAGAAACCGTTTCAAAGATTAAGCTATACAGGGTGTTCGACAGCAGGTGAAAGAAAATTTAAGGGGTGGTTCTCGACGATAATATAAGACGAAAATGAAGAATAAAAAAATTGCGCTTTCGCCTTCGTTATTTAGTTATTAACAATTAAAAATCCGCCTAAAATGTGGCAACGCTCCCGACAAAGATGCACGTTGCGTACGTCAGACTGGCGCGCGACAGTCACGTATCAAGTGACAGATGCATGCATACCTTGGTTCTCATTTGGGGCCCCAGCGAGGTGAAAATGTTTAATAAATCGTTGGACGACATTGAACCTATACCTACTCGTTAAAATCCACAAGGGCATTCCTAATATCCGCCCTATTATCGAGAAGAAGGGGTCAATGCCCTTTCACTTTTAAATTGTTCTCACACAAATCCACAAATCCTTATCCTGCACTATAATTGTTCATAACACCGTACATAATACACTGGAACAAACCACTATAAAATGGTATCCATTGGATCCATGAATGTTGAATAAAATCCTCACAAATGCAAATATCCACCAAAATGCACATGCGTACCTGAATCGTTCACAGCTAGTTCACGTTTGATGGATCCGAACGTATACGTATAAGATGATATGCTGCGGATGGATTAAATTATAATAACTTCAACAGTGGGACAGCGGGTAAATGATTTTTACATGATCTTATAGGGGAAGATCTACTGAAAATATTCTATTTTGTTACAATGCGCGATCCCCTGGGACAAAAAAGATATACCTTGTCAACTGTAAAGCATTTTGAGATTTTTCTTTATTTCATGCAACATTATGTTTTGAAGACATTATATGCAATAATTAAATATTAATGGCGCGCACGATTTCTTATCTCAAAAGAATGCTCTTCAAAACAAAACAAAAATCGAAACTAAATATCAACTGAGCTCCTCAGGACACCACGAAGAAACAGAACAGTTTTCCGCGTAAAAGATTCCAATTTTAAAATGTCCAACTTTAAGTGTTTGTATAATTCAAATCTGAATTGTAGCGGCTAGCCATGGGCGAGGTTTTTAATAGGAACAGCGCTATTGTTCCTTGTTCTCGATACGTGACTTCTCTAGTTGAATTTCATGCCATTCTCGTTCTTACCTCGATGTTGGTTTCTCTAACGCTGTACTACCGATAAACAAACGAACTCGATTCGGACCACTGTGCGGCGTGGGCCTGTCATTGCCACTTCCGTTAACGGAATTGCCGCCTGATCCGGGTCACAGGGACTGCATTTGCCATTCTTCGACGCAGTCCCATGCCGTAAAACATCTAAAACTTTACAATTTTAATTTCGTATTCTTCGGCTCAACGCGGTTGGGTACTTGGGGCTATAGCGCAGTATTGTTGCCAGATACTTGGGATTTCCCAGCTTTAGGGCCCGCTTAGAGCCCTTAGTTTTAGTTTCGCACGCCCTCAATTTTCCGGTAGTAGGGAGAAAAATGCGCTTAGGTAGGGAGGACCGAGGTAAAAGGTATGATGACTCGCGGTCCTCCGGGCAGAATTGTTAGACAGTCTCGATTGAACCTTGGCAAAACTTTGTTACAGTTGTTAGCCATTCTCGTTGATACGCAGTGCAAAAACATTCAAAATCCGAACGATCATGATAGTGACGGCGATAGTGAAAATTCAAATTGAAAATGGAAACCAGAGGAAGAGAAAAATTGTATTTTCTCAACCATGACGAAAGTCAAATCGTTGGTGCTAAGTTACCATCTAATGGACAAGTTTTACGCGTGTTATTTTATCATCTACGTAATGTAAAATTAAATATTCGTTCAAGTGCTCACTTGGTCATAAAAGAAGTCGACGTTTTATGGGAGAAAGCTCGTATTTCAACACGGAAATTAAATAAAAAAATTGAAAAAGTGGAAGCATTGTACCAAGAATGGAGAATATTGCAGAAGACTAGCAAACGCCGAACACCATTGCAGGAAAACCGGGAGCGTGATTTTCTTTAAAAATTAGATGATCTTTTCGACATTGCCCATGGTAATGCTCTGGTGACGATGACTATTGACGACGATAAAGCGTTCCTTATAAATCAAAGGAAAAAAGGAAACCCGGATCAATGATTGGAAGCGACCTGTTGCCTTGTATATATTAAAAAGTATTTAAACTCAATACCTCTAGTTTCTTTTCTTCGCCTTTATATGGTATAATATTCACCACATCCGGTTAAAAATATTATGCTCTGATTAAATATAACATACTAGCAGCCCCCGGCACGGCTTCGCCCGTGCTAAGAGTGAAAAGAATTTAGATTTTGATCTTAAAATAATTACAACAAATATGATGGCGAGTTACAACAAAGTGGATAGCGCGAAAATATTCCTCGTGCTCAAATACCTATGTATACCAATTTTCATAGCGATAGGTTCAACGGTATAGAAGATATTGCAGATATCTGAAGAAATCTATGCAGATATATTGAAGATATTGCTGATGTATTGCAGCGCCATTTACAGCGGCGAGTTACAACAAATTGAATATCGTAAAAACCTTCTCCATGAAAAAATACATATACAGGGTGAAAATTATAAAGCGTTACAGTCAAAATCTCCGAAAATATTGATTATACGCAAAAATGTTTCAGATGATAGTTGTTCAATACCGAGGAGGACATTATGTGGTGAAACTTTTATTTTTCCCGGTGGAAACACCAAGGTGAGATGAAGGTCAACTTTCTTTTTTTAAATGGAATGATACGTTTTTTTATCCGCCATCAAATAGTGCGTTTCAAGACGAATTCAACGACCTATGACTCAAGGTCATTCAAGGTCAAACTTGCAGGGAAATGCAGAAAAGGTGTGATCGCTTTATTTGTACTTTACTTCATGCCTTCGAACTATCACACCAAAACGAGGACTGTCACACCAAAAACTTCACTACAAGTTTGATCTTGAATGACGTTGAGTCATAGGTCGTTGAATTCGTCTTGAAACGCACTATTTGTTTCATTATTCATTTTCATTATTTTTTTTTATGGAACTTTCATTGACATATTCGTGGCATTTTTCTAATACAAAATCATACCAAATATGATATAATTCCGATGATATTTACTTGTGTAATAGACGATTAAAGTTTCTGGCGCAAGGAGCGCGAGTCTTTGAACTGTGCCGGCGACTGTGGCTCTCCGCGTCTCTTTCTTTCCTATGCGTTGTCCTTCCTTGCGCCAGAAACTTTAATCGTCTATTACATGTATATGTTGTTCGTATCCGGCTCGACTGGACCAATGTATGGTGTTGTTCGTATCCGGCTCGATTGGACCAATGTATATGTTCACTGTTGATCGAGAGTGAGAAACGCCTTGTGTTGAAGTCGATTGTTGCTTGGTTGAAAAGGAGTTGCTTCTGCGTATCAATGCACACTGTTTGGTGGTTTACTCAGCTCTGATGTTTATTCGTTCTTGGGACGGGTTTATATACAAAGTTCCTTGGGTTCGGTGGGGCCTTACTAGCTATGCGGAAGCGCAGACCTTGACGAGAGCTCCTTGGTGTCGCGAGGCGTTGGCGCATCCCTGACTGTGCGCGCGCTTGCTCCTCGATGCTGATTGGCGCGCGCTTGTTCGGCCGAAACAAGGGTGGTCTAACGGTACATTGTCGCGAAGGGTGTACGTGCACTTAGCGTGGCTTGTATCTGCACGTCGTGAACCGATTGTTCGAAAGCAGGGAAATACCAAATGGGCCCGTTAACCATTGCTAGGTCATTTACAGGGTCCTAATCCCGGTATGGTATTGTTCGTTTGTTTATTGGTAGTACAGCGTTAGGGAAACCAACATCGAGGACACCCAAGTAAGAATGGCATGAAATTTAACTATAGAAATCGTGTATCGAGAACAGGGAACAATAGATCTGTTCATACTAAAACCTCGCCCATAGCAGGCCGCTACAGCAACTTTACCCGCTCACTTATTCAGCCGTAAATCCATTTGCTGCTGCGATATGTATGTCACTGGGACACTCGGTGACGAACTGCACAGATGTCTTCAGGTATACGGCAGTGCCGAAAGCTAAGGGACGTACGGCCAGGTCAACGAACTGCCCAGCTGGTGGTAGATAGTTGGTATACGATAGCCTAAGGCCTAAGGGATGCGAGGTCAAGTCAATGATCCAGACTTTCACTTTCACTTTCGAATCGATAAATAAATCGTGTTTATTTCACACAGATGCCTTGAAGTTTTTCCACACTCACGGTCACTGTTCACATTTGTAAACACATAGTTATGCACTAATAACAATTGCCATATCCTTTGTAATGCTGCACAAATCACAACAATCAGGTAATGCGATCATTAGACTGCGGATTTCATGCATTTGTAGCAAAAATGAGTATGTGCATTTTAAAACAGTAGAGAGATTAAAATAATTTAAAAACACACACCAATGTATTATTTTCAACTTGTCAAAATGATTACACAGTAAGAATCAAATATCTGTCTGGCTCCTGTCCCTTGTAATAGCAGCAGCCAACTTTCATTTTGCATAAAGATCCGCAGTCTAGTGATTAGTTTAAATATCACTATCAAAAACACATCTAATAGCAACCGTAAGCTTTGAATTGACAAGTCTTTGGAGATGGTCTCTCTACCGCGGCTCGAACGACACTGATTTTCCGCAAGATTTTTCTGAAGAATTTAGGAAGGGCATTATGCGTGTCGAAATTCGAAATGCACGCAGTAGTACGTTTACGAAAACGACGGGACGGCTAGACGAAAAACAGGATACGAAAACGGCCGCTGTAAACTAGAATTTATTACAATCACATGTTTCCTGCAGATTGAATACATGTTACGCAGAGTCGATTGATAACCCTTCGAAAACGTCGTCTGTCTTTCTTTTAAAAAGTTTCTTAAGAAAGGTATAGGACAATAGGGATGCTACGCTGACCTGACATTTTTACCTCTTGTTGCGTAAAAGGACGGATGACGTTATCGAACGGTTCTAGCCCGCGTCTAGGTCGCGGTCTCAATCACGCTCTGATTGGTCCGTGTTCTTCGTTAATAACTCCTAAACAAAGCCGCGGCGGCCATTTTTGCAAAGGAAATGTCGCTTCAAATAACCTCAGGAACCTCCCATTTCCGGATGTTGAAGGAATTTTGGGACACCCTGTATAAGTACTTATATCCTGTACAAGTACGTTTCGTAGCGTGTATTTGATTCAGGCCAACAATAAAAATTCTGAGATGGTTTATTTGATGGTTTTGGCTGCGCACTAACCAGTGACGAAGAATTGAGATGAGCAAACAAAATGTATAGATTTTTGGGCGTGCTTCGAGTGTGTATATACGGACAGCGATGAACCGCTTGGCGAAGTATCAGCTGCCAGGTATAGCTCGAGCAACTTGCGTTCGGAGTACGGTCATGTATTTCGAATTATCATAAAGTAACACGATTATATAGTATGGTTGCTTACTTATTGCGACAATGTAAAAATGGGATTTATACGAGATTAAACTTGGGCATAGTGCAGTCCAGCACCAGTATTATGAGTAAAATGGGGTGCACATCTAGGAAATCAAGAAGACTGTAAGTTTTAGCAACATATGTAATTACAGTTCGTGCAACAAATAACAATTGGGGCATGATGAAGTGTTCCAGATTCGCGTATAGCGTACCAGCGGCTGCCTGAAGCGAAGTAGTGATATTCATAATCAACTCGTATTCATAATTTCCTACAAGTTTGATCACTTATTAATCACTACTGCCTGTAGTCCACATTTCGAATTATTTTACTGGGTTGAATAAATCACAGTAAAGTATGAAAAAGATGAGCTCATCATCTGAAACAGAAACTGCTTAAATACAGAACTGGAGATTACTGCTAATAAGGCACACAGAGATGGACAAAAGTATTCCTTTAAAATGTAACAACTTTTTCAAACCTGGACCAAATGACTAGGGTCTTTTCAAGACGTTAAAAGGATTAGTTTATTGGATGATATGATAAAAATATGGTAACTATTCAGAAGAGGAGCAAAGTCGCTGATTTCAATCACCTTGAACTATGTTGTCAAGGTCAGCATACTGAACTTTTTCTTATACATGTTACCGCCATCTGGCTCACCGGCATAAGGTGTCCGGATCGAGAAATTCAGTGACATTTTGTTATAACTTTTGAACCATTAGAGATATTGCAATGAAATTTACACTAAAAATATTTAAAAAATAGCCTTTTTTAACTACAGTTGATTAAATATTTTTTGCATTTGTTAAACAATATTTTTTAATTAATTTTCATTGATACTTTTTTATTAAAAACAAAATTGTTCATATATAAGTTTACAAACTATTTTGTCTAATAATTTATAATAATTAAAATTTTTTTAGTGGTCCGGATCGAGAAATTCAGTGACATTTTGTCATAACTTTTGAATCGTAAAAGTTATTGGGATGAAACTTTCACTAAAAAATATGAAAAAATAATCATTTTTTAATGATAAATAATTTAATATGTTTAGTGTTTGTTTAATTATTTTTAATAACATTTTACTTACTTTATTGGCTGATTTACTTAAATCTATGTAAGTATCAATTCTGCAGTTTCTTGATCTAGCGGCTTTTTCTTTTTATTTTATGATTTTACTCTTATTGTCGATATATACGGATCGGAGTATATGAGTAATCTATGAAGTAAATCCTCGTTTGTGCTGATCCTGGAATTTTTTCTCGTGTTCCTGCTTCTAAACTTCTTGAAATCTTTGTGTTTCGTTCCTTGTGCCTCCTCAGAAAGCTGTCCAATCGGAATCAAAGCGTTTTGTACTATATCTTTGCCATGAATTAATATTTTGTGTATGGAGGCAGGCATGTAATACCATCCGTAATGTTGCACATAATGTTTTGCGTATACTCTTCGAACTTGGTAAGATTTATTTGGTATGGAGACGAAATAACTTGTAAGATAACATGCAGCCTTTTAATTAAAACAACGTCAACTTCTGTTATTTCCGCGGAAATTTCAGCATTTCGAGAAAATCTTCTTGCCGCATTCCCATCATTTGATGAGCCCCATCCTTGTTTTACGTAGTCGACAACTAGTCCCAATTTTTCTTTGAACTGTTCTTGGCGCTCGACGCGCAGCGATGGATACACTTTAAAGAAAAGTGTACTGAACATAGTACAATTTGTAATCATGCGATGCTATTTGGAACTCAAAAGATATTCCTTATAAAAAATGAGAAATTTTGACAATTTCCGTACCTTCACTGTGCATTATTTTTTAATGCATTATTTAAATTAATTCTTAATTGACAGTGTAAATTTTTATCGTAAAGGAATTCTCTTCATTTTAAAAGAAGAACAGAGGAAAAATATTAAACAGGTGAGTCAGGGCATCCAGATGAAGATAAGCATCTTTTTTCTGCGAAACATACTATTTTCAAAATGTCCAACTTTAAGTGTTCGTTACGATTACAATTTTTATTATATTTTACTCATTTCTTTATTTTCGAGGTAGATATATATTTAGGAAGCAATACAAACTTTGTACATGTCAATATGATAAAGTTCATTTTTCGATAAAATGGCACTGAATTTCTCGATCCGGACCACTGTGCGGCAGCCGCAATTTTTTATGAGTAAAGTTTCAACTTTTTTATATGAGCCTATAATGAAAATTCAAAACATGCCTTCCGTAGATCTAATAATTAGTAACTTCAATGGACGTATGTATATAAGGTTTCATTGAAATGGATTAACATTGCTAGAAGCCATAAATGAATGACAAAAATTGACGAAAAATGCAATGTTCTTAGGTTTACAAACGAAATCTTCTAAATATTCATTATAGGCTCAGATAAAAAATTTAGTTTTTAAACGATTATTCGACCTATTGTCTAGCAAACTAATTCTTCTATTCCAATTTTCTATCCTATTTTAAAGATATTCTTTTTTGACGGGTGTTAGAATACTTTTCTCCACCACTATATAAACATAATGAATTACCATTGAGAAACCTTCGTAACACGGAGTGAATAAACCAGCCAAATCAAACATTACTTCGTCCACACTTCTCATCAAGATAAATAGCAATATTTTTTGCGACTTCGATGGTATACAGTACCACAATGAATTATATCTGTTCGATTGAACGGCGACATTTTATTACTGGTTTATAATAAACAGTTACTTAAACTAATATTTGGATACTATACTATCACTATAATTGCTGCTATACATAGTACAAGGGGTCTGAATTATGCCATGGTTTAGATATTATAATGCATATTTTACAAAAAGATAAGGAATTCTACTTTTAAATTGTAAATATGTAAACAATTTCACACACACATTCTGACAATAACATTTAATTGTACAATATACTTTAAATTAGTTATTGTCGCATTTTCACATCACATTAACATCCGAACATCTTATAAAAAGTAATTATTTTGTGTTTAAAATTTGAGAAAAATTGTCATTTTAATGTTTTGTCGCATATCTGTTTTATTTAACGATCCCATGTAACTGTTTGCTCATATTAATAATAATATTTTTAAATATTCCGAAGAAATAGAATCCTATTCTTTTTTTATCTCGTTTGCAATTTAATTCCTGAATTTATTAGTGTTTTCCTGATTAAGGTCGATTTATGCATGTCCGTCCGGGCCGCGACTCCGGGCCTGACAGATTTTCCGTGTTTATATAGATCGGTGCGTATCCTAAGACAACTTTAGAAGGATTCGAGATGCTCGTAACAAAGGCCAAGTGCCGAAGATCGTGTCATTTGCTACCAGAATCCAGGGGTTCCCAGAACTGTTTACTCCCCTCTACAGTCCAGGAGATGCCTATGCTAGACCTATCCGGAGCCCTGACGCCGCGCCCCGGACGAACTATTCTCGACGACTATATTCTGTCCGGGCACTGGCGTAGCGGCACGAAGGCAGAATAATGTGCTGTATTATTTAGAAAGCTAGTAACTAAAACTTTTCAGCGTTCGTCGTAGCAATAGATGGAGAATACGTTATTAAGAAATTTAAACGTTATAACAGACAAAATAATAATTTATTACTATGCTAACGAAAAAACGAAACTCATCTGACAATCTGTACGATGAAACAATTCGTCAAACAACTCAAGTAAACACGGCGGAGATTCTGAACGTTCTGGTTCTTTTCCGTCCTGAAAAACATTGACGGTGGACGCGCAGAAAAATGTACTGCCAAAAAATTTACCTTGACGGAAACTAATTTTTACGATAGCTTCATTTTTAAAGTTGACAAGTATGCCTGCCATAAAATTTATGGGCTTAAGGGGGTAGACTTGTTTTTCCAGAATTGCAAGGGTGCGGAATGCGCGTTTTCATTTCTCGATAATACAAAAATAAGATTTTTTAGTAGTCAAAAACGCTACATAAAAGATCGATCTAGACCGCGATCGCCATCAAAAGTCTAATTTTTCATTTACGAGGCGTAATTTGCATTATTCGGAAGCATACAGCTGCGCATATAGCTATTTTCATAAAGCTGCGACAGCTACATGCTTTTTCACTAGTAGGACCACTGCCGCTTTCCTAAACTGCACGTTACAATAGAATACGGTTGATAATGCAGCTCGATAATACAGTGTCCATCGTCCATGCAAACACTAAATTTATTGATCAAAAACTCTGGTACGAGGCGGCTATCTTGTAACGTCATGCTTGCTTCGGATTGGACTTTTAGGAATCACAATTGACCACTTCTGAACTCCTCATTGCGATGTTAAAGCGTCAGTTTGCATAGAAAAGACGGTGCATAATATGCAACTAGTTTGATGCACTTTTGTGCATCGGTGTATCAGAAAAATGCAACTGCCCTTTTTTTAAAATGGAAGTTGACTGCACCAATCGATGCAGTTTCTTGTGCTCTACATAGAAGTACTATCATATTTGTTCCGTCTTTTTATTATTCTATTAAACATAGTATTCGTTACAAGTCGATTTCTTCATTGATCCCTGCCCGCGTAGATCGATTGGTTAACTCGATCGCAAATATCATATAAAATAGGGAAATCTTACATACATATCTTTGATAACTATCAAAGTGGTAGATACCTGTCTGAAAGGATTTATACAAAATCAATTTTCTTTTAGTTCGATGATTTCAAAACTGTGTGTCTAGGGGAAAAATTAAGGTCAGATTCGGAATCAGCGAAAAAACTTCTATAAGAATCGTATAGTGGAAAATGGTACGTTTTTTGGCTGTTGGACAGTGTTATCGGCATTACCTGTAGGGAGGTTAGCGCTAGTGCGCCATTCCCCTAGGCCGTGCCTAGTGAAAGCCCTAACTGGGAGTTGGCTGTCCTGCTCCCAGGTTAGGAGAGAGCGAAGCGTTCTTCGTTCGCCACTTGTTGTTGGACGGTTGCGCGAGTTGGACTCGCTATTGCAACCGTCATGCGAGTCAGGTACGTTCCCCAGTACGTTCCCCACAACCGTGTGGCGATTATAGATAATGTAGATTTCTGTATCGATTGATTTGTTTATATTTGATCGTTAATATTTGTTTTGTTTTTGGTTTTGGTTGCTTACCAACAAATTTATTGATATAATAAATTTATTGATATAATAAATTTGTATTTGAGATTAAAATAAATACTTAAAGAGATAACACGTCTTTTATTTGGAGAAATATATAACACTCTACAATTTGGTGACCCCGACGTGATCCTTTTTTAAGAAAGAAGGATGCCGCTTCATCATTCCCCAGCAAGAATTGAAGGGAGAACAGATAAAGATCTTATTACAAAGACGGATAAAGATTTGGTAGAAGAAGAATTACCTTCGACAAGCCAAGTCAACAATTTCAGTAAAATCAATGCAACATCAATGGTTAAACTTCCACCCTTTTGGAAAGAGAATCCGATATTGTGGTTTACCCAGATTGAAGCAGCCTTCGCAATTAACAGAATCTCCTCTGACGATACCAAATACTGGTATACTATAGTTAATTTAGATAAGATAGTTCTTCCTTTTGTTTCCGATATTTTAAGCAATCCTCCAATTAAAGATAAATATGAAACTCTTAAAACAAGAATTATTTCTTCGTTCGATGAATCAAGCGAGTCAAAATTAAGAAGATTAATTAGGGGAAATGAGATGATTAACGAAAAACCGTCAAATTTCTTACAAAAATTAAAAAATTTGGCAGGTGGTTTGTGTAACGAGAGTGTTCTAAAAACATTGTTTCTGGAACAACTACCAGAAAATGTTCGAGGAATTTTAGCTATTAGTGAAATACAAGAACTTTCCAAACTGGCTTATCAAGCTGATAAAATTGTAGAAGTATTAAAACCAAGTAACATCTGTAACATTACTTCAAAAGAAAATTATACTTCTAATCCTTCACAGGAAGAAAACAACCAGACTTTAAATTCACAGATTCTGGAGTTACGAAAACAAATAGAAGTTTTAAATATTAATATTCGAAGAAATAATTACAAAAATAGATCAAGATCTAGATCTTTTAGGAGAGATAGAAGCATTTCAAAATCAAGATTTCAGGATGAAGAACCCTTATGTTATTATCATCAAAAATTTAGAGAAAATTCTTTTAAATGTAAAAAACTCTGTTCTTGGAGTGGGAAGGATAAAAGAGATCGATCAAATGAAGGGTTAGAGGAAAACTAAGAAAGCTGTCTGGAGTACAGACGATCCATGATAGCTCAAATGTTAATTATCGTCTGACGATTGTTGACAAGATATCAGATATGAGATATTTAATTGATACTGGTTCTGATATTTCGTTGTTACCGAGGAAAATGTTAAAAGGAAATTTAACGGAAACAAATCTTATACTTTTTGCTGCAAATGGTTCTGAAATTAAAACATATGGTCAAAAATTAATTACTGTAAATTTGGGATTACGCAGTGACTTGGGAATTTATCGTAGCTGATGCAGTAATGCCGATTATAGGATCAGATTTTATAGGTCATTACGATTTATTAGTAGATTTAAATGGTAAAAGAGTTTTAGATAAAGAGACAAAACTACAATCATTTGGAATCTTGAAGCGAGTACATACAATTTCAATTTCAACGATAAATAATACCTTTAAATATAATAAATTATTACAAGAATATATTGATATTACTAAACCGGTCAGGAAAGAGATTGTTGAAAAAGATGTTTATCATTATATTGTAACAAAAGGTCAACCGATAGCTGAAAAAGCTAGACGTTTAACATCTGAAAAATTTAAAATTGCCAAAGCAGAATTCGAAGAAATGATTCGGAAAGGAGTGTGTAGGCCATCATCCAGTCAATGGGCAAGTCCTTTACACATGGTTCCGAAGAAAAATGGAGAATGGCGACCGTGTGGAGATTATCGAAGATTAAATTCAATAACAATTTCAGATCGCTATCCTGTACCTCATATACAAGATTTTTCTTTTAAATTAGCAGGTGCAACAATTTTTTCAACGTTAGATCTTATTAAAGCCTATAATCAGATACCCATGGCACCAGAAGACATTCCCAAAACAGCAGTAATCACACCATTTGGATTATTTGAATTTTTAGCAATGCCATTTGGATTAAGAAATGCAGCACAAACATTTCAAAGATTATTAAGAGTATTAAGAGGTTTGAATTTTTGTCATGGTTATATTGATGATACAGTAATCGCTCGTTCGTTGTCTGGCATGGTGGACAGGGTCGTTGTCCAGTGCCTACCCATTCCACTGCCTGTGAACGCCGCGTCGCTCCGCAGGGCGGCGACGATTGATGTCGGCTCGGGTATATCGGTGTGAGCACCACTACATTGACTCGAATGAATCGAATGTTCAAACTTCTTAATTTACATTATTTTTTTATGGGACCTTCATGAAGGTATTTCTGGCATTTTTCTGATTAAAATGACACCAAACACCATATAATTTCAATTGTACATAGTGTCTGTAAAAATGAAACACGCGGGACTCAGATCTGTCCGGCGACGGCGACACGCTTCGGTCACGCGATCCGTATTTCATTCTGTCCTTCTCTATGTTCGGCTCTCTACAGAAGTCTCGCTCGGCGCGGTCGGCGCGGTCGGCGCGATACTCTAGACGCAGTCATAAATCAAAAATAGTGTCCGGGCAGGCTCGTTGTCACTGAAAAACACGGCTTCTGGACAACGAACGAGCGATTACTGTATAATTATTGCGTCAAAAAACGAAGAAGAACATAAACAACATTTAAAGATAGTTTTTGAACGATTACGAAAGTTCAAATTGTCAATAAATGTAAATAAATCGACCTTCGGTATTAAAGAAGTTAAATATTTAGGATATTTAATTAATACAGAAGATATGAGATCTACTGAAGAAAAATTTCAAGCATTGAAAGATTTTCCAATTCCAAAAGATAGGACAGAATTACGAAGATTTTTAGGAATAATAAACTTTTATCGTCGTTTTATTCCTATGGCAGCAAAAATTCAAGCTCCTTTTGAAATTCGTTACTTATTGGTGCAAAAAAGAAGGATAAAAGGTTAATTGAATGGACAGAAGAACAGAAAGTTGCTTTTAATAAAACGAAAGAACAATTAATCAATGCTACATTATTGGTACATCCAGTAGTAAACGCACGTTTAGCGCTAACTACAGATGCATCGGATACAGCAATGGGAGCTGTTTTGGAACAATACGTTGGTAAAACCTGGCAACCATTAGCATTCTACTCAAAAAAATTTACGGAAACTCAACAAAAATACAGTACTTATGATCGAGAGCTTTTGGCGATATATTCTGCAATTAAATTTTTCCGATTTATGGTAGAAGGACGAGATTTAGTTGTGAAAACGGATCATAAACCATTAATTTTTGCATTTAAACAGAAATCAGTAAAAGCTTCTCCTCGACAACTTCGACATTTAGATTTTATAGGTCAATTCACTATTGAATTAAGTTATGTCAAAGGGGACGAAAATGTAATTGCAGATGCCTTCTCAAAAGTAGAAGTAATTGAAATGCCTATTGTGGTAACCACAGAAGAATTAGCGGAAGCACAACAGGCAGATGAAGAATTAAAAAAGATAATTTCAGAAGGAAATTCGGCATTGCAATTACAAAAATTGAGAGTAGGTAATACAAATCTTGTATTATATTGCAACATTTTAGAAGATAATATTCGACCTTATGTTCCAAAAATTCTAAGAACACGAATCTTAAAAATTGTACATAATTTATCACATCCTGGTAGTAGAGCTATGAAAAAGACATTGTCTCAAAAATTTGTCTGGCCGAATATGGCAAAAGATGCTACAGAATGGGTGAGAACTTGTTTACCTTGTTAAAAGAGTAAAATTCATCGTCATCAGAAAAATTTGCCAGAACATATACTAGTACCTAAAAAAAGATTTAATCATGTACATAGATATTATTGGGCCACTTCCTATTGTTAACGGATATCGTTATTGTTTAACTATGATTGATCGATTTTCACGTTGGCCTGAAGCAATACCAATTAAAGAAATTTCAGCAGGTACAGTAGCGAATACATTTTTCAATACATGGATTACAAGATTTGGCACACCGTTGTCTGTAACCACAGGTAGAGGAAGTCAATTTGAATCGCAAATTTTCAATGCACTATCAAAGATGGTTGGATTCAAGAAGATAAGAACAACTTATCATCGTGCTTCAAATGGAATTGTAGAAAGATGGCATCGATCACTGAAAACAGCGATTTATTGTCATGAAAAAGAAGATTGGATGAAGATTATACCGATTGTTCTATTAGGATTAAGAACAATATATAAAGAAAATTTAGGCTCATCAGCTGCAGAGATGTTATATGGACAAACTTTAAGGTTACCCGGCGAATTATTTTTGGAAGAAGAGATTCCGGTTGATCAAAGAATATTTTTACCAGGATTAAGAGAACGCATGAAATTACTCAAGCCACATCAGATGATACATAATATTAAAAAAAAGGTATTTATACATAAGAATTTAAATTGTTGTACACATGTGTTTTTGAGAATAGATGCAGTTAAACCACCTCTAACACCACCGTATGAGGGTCCATTCGAGGTAATTGCAAGGCCATCAGAGAAGGTTTTCACAATTAAAATTAATGGACAGCCGAACAATGTCAGTACTGAAAGATTGAAACCTGCCTACTTTGAAAATTCAGAACAAGATGAAAATTTAGAAGAAATTGCGGATACTTCTTCATTTTTCAATAAAGGACAACTAAAAACTTATCCTGGACCAAAAGAAAAAAAGAAAATAAGATTTGTAGGATTCAATATTTAAAAATATTGTCAAAACTCAGAGGGGAGTAATGTGGCGGTTGTAGATAATGTAGATTTCTGTATCGATTAATTTGTTTATATTTGGTCGTTAATATTTGTTTTATTTTTGGTTTTGGTTGCTTACCAACAAATTTATTGATATAATAAATTTGTATTTGAGATTAAAATAAATATTTAAAGAGATAACACGTCTTTTATTTGGAGAAATATATAACACTCTACAACCGCACGCTTGTGCTACCTAGTGGCTCCGCTCGGTAAGCGGCGCACGACCGTCACTACACATAACATGGCGGCGCTAATCTGTTAAGAACACTGGAAATCGCTCAATTTTAAAAATTTATAACTTTTTTAATTATTGATCCTCCAGTACCGAAACTTGGATATCTTACATCTTCTCGTCTAAATCTACTGACATAGGAAACATAGGAAAAAGGCAAAAATTTCTGATTACGCAAGGAAAAGTTTACCTCTTTCCTCCAGTGTAAATGAAAATATAATTATGGAAAATAGATATTGTGCTGCCCGGAATTTCATACGTAAGCAATACGGCAAAGCCATGCTGACGGACGGCGAGGTAATGACTACAGAAATTCGGAATCAGCAACACGTGCCTAAAAAAATGTAATGATCGCTAAAAGTTCGGAATCAGCAACACGTGTCGTGCGCTGCGGTATCCGCCAATGTAAAACAAAGGCGGGAGAAAGATATAAAAACCTGGGGCACTACTCCGACGAGGAAGAAAGAAATCGAGACGAGTACAATAAAGATTAGTTACGTACATTCGCGGCTCTAAAGTCTTTCCAACTCTTATCCCGTAACCGTTCTTTATTTATTTTATAATTACTCAAAACGAATGGGCGGTTATTACCCTCTCGCTGTAATGGAATCTGTTCGTGCCTCCAGGTACTGGAAAGCGGAGAGGTTTAGATTTTAGATTAGCTGATAAATAAGTTGGAGACTAATTTGAGGTAAAAGTGTGGTATATTCTGGTAACTGTTGGTGTACAGTAGATGGTTTGACCCGACGATACTATTTACTGAGCGATTATCGTGTCAAGGTGCTTAGCACGGTGGAAATTGCCTAATTCTCTAATTCGTTTAATCTAATTGGCGATATTCATCGTCCTCGTACGCATTTACAATTTGATAGTCACCGAGAATTGTCGTAATGAACGGCCCCGACGATGCGATGCCTGCTCGATTCATCAGGAAAAACAATATATAATTTTACCGAAAACTCCACGATATATCGTCACACTCATGTGATGACTTCCTGACTCTGCTCGAAAAACAATATATAATTTAACTGAAAACTCCACAATATACCGTCACTCATGTGGTGACCTCCTGACTCTTCTCATCACAAGATTATACGCTTTATTTATATCGAAATTTCACCCTCTGTGACACTACGTCTGGGCTCAATTACTTCTACGTGCGTGATTATCGTCCGTGATCGTTGTTACGATGTTTGATTTACACGATCACGTTGAACCATTAGTGACCGTCGCAACATGCACGTGCTCTGCTGATTTGACGGAGAAGACTCGTGTATGACGACACGTACAAAGGGCTCCTTTCACTATGCCACACCAAAAGAGTGCATCCTTCAGCACCGCTGGGCGAGTGCGGATACACTCCGGTTCTGGGGAGTGATCTTCAGCTTAGTTAGCCTGGTCGACTCCCTTCACGTTTACGCCGGACGTCTGTGGACCATCGTAACATGCACGCACTTTGTCGATTTCTCGGAGAAGTACCGTGTATGTCGACACGTACAAAGCCTTTTACACTATGCCACACCGAAAGCTAGGCGAGTTCAATTGCACTCCGATTCTGGGGAAGTGATGTTTAGCTGTACCTAGTCGTCTATTAATTTAGATATCCACGCGACTCATGTACCTTCATACTTCCAAGATTCCCATCGGCTCGTACGTTATTTTTGCGATTGACTACTACGCGGTCACGTTCGTTTCCACTCGCTTTTGAACGTCGATTCGGCTGTGCCCCAGTGCGGTTTGTATCTGCGAATCCTCGGTTTTTGACACGTACGAGACGAAGGCAATCTAAGCGATCTGATTAGAATTGCGAAGTCGGTTTAATTTCTCGATCACGTACCGGTTTTCGCCGTACTTCTTAGAGTCGCGTGTGTTATCAGACCCGCTCCCAGACGTAGAGTGCTCGATAAGTTTCGCGCATCGATCTCCTTCGATCTGTGTCGAGTGGGGATCGATGCGCGCGCATCGTAACTAGTGGGGATTATCTGCGGTCCTTTGCTTTGACAAAGATCGCAGCTCCTGTCGCGACTCGATGTAGTGGGGATCCGCGCCGATCTCCCGCCCTATCAACCGATATGTAACTAGTACGGTTACAATCCTGGAAAAAGTCTGTTTCGGAATCCATCAAGGAACATTATTAATCCTCATCCGGGGCACAACAATGATTTAAATTAGATTACAGTCACACCCAGCCTACAGAGAGTGCCAATGACAATGACAGCGATACGTCAAGTGATGACGAAATGTGAAGTGCTTCGTGCTTTGTAAGCAACTCGAAACGTTCAAATACTTCATTATTGGAGTGAAACTTCTTTTGGCAGGGTGTAAGCCTAATTCGCGTCACGGAATTCGCGACACGAAAAAGCGTAACGGTCAATAATATAAGTGGGGGAATATATTTTATACGTACAATACTCCCCCCATTCTTACCGACTACACAGAATAAGTATAAAACGTTACGCGTTCTCGTGTCGCAGCCGGTTGTGTCCTATACCCCTTCTTCTCTCCGCTGAGAGCGGTGAGTAAGGCCAGCGCATTACTCGCTTTCGAGTCGCTTTGCCACGCGCCGACGCACCACGCTTTGTACTTTGTACACGTCGCACCACGTGTTGTAGTTTGTAGTTGTAGTGTTTATCCAAATATATTTTCAAAATGGTCAATTGCGTATTTTGTGGGATTTCGAGCAACAATAAGAAAAATGTGACATTACACAGGTACATAAAGATAACATAACCTCTTATCAATTTTTAATAGTATTAATATTAATAATATTAATATATTTTTTTTATTCTAATTTTCGTACGATTATGCGTAGATTTCCATGAGACGAACCACTACGTAAAGAGTGGTTGAAACTACTTGGTTTGGATGAACTAAGTGTTTGGAACAGTACTCTATTGTGTTCAAATCATTTTACAGAAGACTGTTTTGTAATGTACTTCTGTAACAGGAGATGTTTGAAACTAGGAAGTGTGCCTACAATTTTTAAAAAAGAGGCAAGGTTTAAAAAACAGCAGGACGTTTCGGTTGAAACAAATTGTACAGGTAAAAAAATGTTTCATCATTCATAAAAGTTATTAAAATTAAGTATCCGTTATAAAAGTATACATACAGAAATTGATAGTTAATGTATTCGAATATTTTTTCTCTTGCAGGTTTTTCTGTTCTTTCTGCTTTAAATGTAAATACTATCATTGATATATCTACAGTTATATCTTTTTCAGATAAAGCTCAAGATATTTTGATGGAAATTAATTCTATAAAGAAAGATGGTCTATATTGACAAAAGGTACAGATGAAAGTTGCTTTACACCTCTACATTAGCTTATGCAACGAATATTTCAGATAATGACGCAGAGCCAACCTCAATAACTGAACAAATCCCCGAGGCAAGCTCAATTAAGTGAATTGTGCAAGTGATTTATTCGTGAATAAATTGCACGAATAATTTAATAATTTAAAAAGGGCTATGGCGAAAACACCGACAGAACGAGCAAAAGAGTTACGTGATCGAAAACCTGCTAACAAGCCACCTAAATAGCCAGCAAAAACTAACCGCCAACGTTGTCGCGAATACAGAGCACGACAAAAACCATTACAGGCTAATATTAGCGAAATTTTAGAGAATAATATCAGTGAAATTGCGGAAATTCAAGAACATTCAAGAGAAATTCCACAAGCCATATCTAGTCAACAGCGTTCTCAAGATTACAGACAAAGGAACGCGGATTTGCGAATTGACGCTCAACCATCGTCTTGAAGGCTCGACGCAGCACGTTTAACTACGGACACTTTTGATTCGATCGATACGCTATACACGGATTTCAATGCTCATCGAATCATTCATAAAGGATTTTAAAAAAAATTCACAAACAATTCGTTTGGTTTTGTGTGTTATCTTTGTGATCGTTTGTGGTTTCAAAATGACTTAAAACGTCCCAACCAAAATTATGAAGAATTACTGCGAAGCGTCGATCCGGACGTGGATCTTACTAGTATTGTGATATGCAAGTATTGTAACCAATCTCTCAGTCGCAATCACATCCCTAATCTCGCGAAATTCAATAGATTCAAATATCCGGAAATGCCACCAAATCTACCACCATTGGATTTAGTGTCAGAAAGACTAATTTCTCCACGCCTTTCTTTTATGCAGATAAGAAGATTGAGGCATGCATATGGCCAGTACGGCATTCTAGGACAGATTATAAATGTTCCTACCATGAACAACAACAAAACTATTTCCGTTAAAAGGAATCATTTTCCAGTTATTGCTGTATGCGCAGTCACAATTCACAAATCGCAAGGAGGTACGGTTGATGAGGTAGTTTATGAATATGATAAAACTCATAGCCAACAGCTTGTCTATGTGGCAATGACCAGAGTGACCACGATTAATGGACTCTACATTGTTACCAATGACAACAGCACGGTGTTTCATCATGGCAGAAGGAATGCATCTTCGATGGACGGATTACAGTCGGAATTTCGTAGACACGCTCTGAATCGATTGTCGACAATCAACAATTTATTGAACGAGTTTATCACCACCAAAAAGGGACTATCAATCTATTTTTTTAACTGTCAGAGTTTACGAAAGCATGCAGCAGATCTCAAAGACTCAGTTATTAATCATTGTCACATTTTAATGTTTTCTGAAACCTGCTTGAAAAATGACGAAAATATTGATATACCTAACTTTGACTGTGTTGTCCAGTTCAAACGAACTAATGTCCGAAATGGTGGAGTTGCCATATACCGTAAGTCTAACGATGTCATGGCAGTTTTGACGCCTAATACGGATATTACTTTACGACAAACTACTTCACTGTCAGTCAATGTTGCGAACGTTGGTGAAATCTGTGCAGCTCGTTGCATTTTGGACAACGGACAAACCATCATGATTGTCGTTGTCTACATATCACCAAATCAGTCTATTCCAAAAATCATCGAATTCATTCATGAAGTTCTGATTCTCTATACGTCCGAGGTTGCAGCTATATTAAAGAAAGACTACGAAAAGATGCCAATGATTTTCAGTGGTGATTTTAATGTGAATTTCGCGGCACCAGAAGCACAACCCTTGCTACAATTTTTAGAATCTAAATTAGGTTTAAGAATGAACAATGATCCCACTGTATCCACAACAAAATATGGAACAACAATAGATGCTGTATTTTCACGATATTTAGAGAAATTACAATCAACCGTTTATGTATCACACTTCAGTTATCACAAACCAACAATGTCATTTCTTGAATTAGAACTCATGGAAATTACGGATTAAATGTAATATTTACTAACCATTTTGGTATTTATTTAATATTACCCCCTCAACCTTATTTATTCAGCTGGAGATCGTGATTTAACATCATGCCTAAAAATAATTTCATTTGATCATTTGATATCTCTTGTTCAATAAAAAAAAAATACTAAATTATCTCTATCTATACGTAATGAGCAAGAAGTTTCACTTCTGTCGCGCGTGGTCTCCACGCACACGATTTTTTTTATTGTGTTCTATATGTGAGAATACAATATACCTTCACACTAGTGGGTTATCAAATCATTTCAACGAAAAAATGATTTCATTAATATCTTTCACAACAATCGATGTTCTGTGAACAAATTTTACGACCAGATTTGAAATCAGCGTGACAATATCTACGGGAAGTAATGTATAGCATGTCAAAATCGTTCGTACCATAATTTTTCTATTTCTCCCATATTCTGCAATATTTCAGCTTTAATTTTTTAAAAAATCATCGCTCTATCTCTATTTCTATCGAAAGTTCTTTGATTTTGACAAAATTCATCGGTTTAACCCACTGTGCGACACGGAGGGTACTGACTGAGTAGGATTGCTCCCTCCTGGCATTCGTCACAACTTGCAATGTCTGTATGGCACTGATTTTGAGAATGGCATGATGATCAACTCATAAAACGTCTGATCTGTTTTTGCATCTCATCTGTGGTTCAACTATTGTACTTTCACATCGGCTGCTCTTTGCCTTTTTTCTATAAATTATTATCTATTTGGTATGTAATCCAATAGATTTGGACAAAGAAAGCCTAGGAAGCGAAGTTTCGATCCTGTAGGATCAATGGTTCAAAAGTTATCGTTGCTTAAAGTTGAGCAATTTGCAGTGTTTTTGACAGGTAAGCGCGCCAATTACTGAGCAGAGCCGCTAGGTGGTAGCACAAGCACGCGGAAATGTCGATAATTTAATTAGTTGTTTGGTAGTTAGGTCGGATAGGGGCGGCATGGGTCGGCCGTCAGGCCGGCCCGACTATGTATTGAGATATCTATTTCATCTTGTAAATATTTTCCAAGATATTTTTTCTCAAACATTTTCTAAGATATTTCCTCTATGTTAGTGATATTACCGCGTGCCCATGCTGCCACCTAGCGGCTCTGCTCGGTAATTATCTGCTTATCTGTCAAAAACACTGCAAATTGCTCAATTTTAAGCTCTCCTCGTTCAAATCTACTGGATTACGTACCAAATAGATAATAATTTATAGGAGAAAGGCAAAAATTTTTGGTCCCGTAAAGTAACGTTCACCCTTCACATCAACTCATTATTAGATTTATTTATTTTACCATTAATAATAGAAACATTCCTTAAATGAAAATATGGACTCACGTTTTATTAAAAACTTCAACACTGGTGTCCTTCAGTTTCTGCCCGGAATAATTATTTAAGAACATGATTACAAAATGCAGTAAAACGAGACTAATAGAAAAAATAAGATTTTCTATGTCTCCCAAATTATTAGTTGCTAGAAGAAGCTGCCACATACAAAGAAAATAGTATTATTATATATGTTCCTCTCGATGGAAGCACAATTTACCACCATCTTCTTACTCACTTCTAATAATGCTTACACGATATAAGGTAACAGCAAACGAGAGGACGACGCCTATGATAGCCACTAAATACGATATCAGGAAGTTGCTCGAAAGATCTCCAGTCAGCCTTCGTTCACGAATTTGTAATGTTCCAGTGCGTTGACCGCCGACGGATGTAGGGTACATGGGAAACGTAACCAGAACATAATAAAATATACAGCATGGTTACTGAAATATCTGAAAGTAGATACCAACTGAATAGCTCGCTGGTGTAATTCCACAGCTGATTGTACGTCTATAAGCTCCGATGTAACGGAATTCGCCAGATTGTTAACTGCGTTGTCTATACGGTAACTGAAAGAATGAAATATATTAACATTAATATTATCGTTAATATTATCGCGTGGATTTATACATTTCTGTAAGATCGGTAATAAAGGATTCCTTGATACGGAACATGTAAAGGGAAGGCAAACAAAAAAGATTCCAAACGAGTATATCCAACGGAAACAATGCATGCCTACGTTTTTCAAAATATTTTATACAGTAAATAGAGAGAGATAAGGAAATACTGAATAAATCGAACACATTCGTTATTTTGAACATATTCTTTAGCCATTCTGCTGCATTAATAGGTCTCACTAATTTGCCCACGGGATGGAGGAGCCTGGTCCAAGGGGTGCGCAGTGTAGCACTCTTCCGATTTATACGGCTAAGGAGCTGTAAGGACCGCGTGCGGGGCCTCCTCGTCTGTACCAGAGAGAGCTTGCCTTGTACTGGATGGCAGTGATGAGATATTGTGCGCTTTTTTCGCGCATGCACGAGTTTCACCAGGAACATATCTCTATCCTAAGTTTGTGGGGAAAGTACTGGGGAACTATTACTGGTAAGAAAGTACCGGAAGAGTTCAGAAGTTTATATATTGTATATTATATGTACACACATATTAAATTTTAATACAAGTTATACATGTTATACAGTTATATTTCAAAATCAAGTCAGAACAAATTTTGCGAAATTAACAGGGTGAAGGTATTCCATTTTAGCTCAACTTTGTACTTTACTGACGTTAAAATCATCGCGGATGCGCGAAAAAAGCGCACAATATCTCATCACCGCTAGATGGACGACGATGCCCCATAGCTATAGAGTGGCTGTGCTGGGCACAGCCTTTCATTGGGTAGCCGGGATGGGGGCACGGTGCTGGAACCGCAACGGGCTCCAATCGCGTAGGTATTTTTGGGGGAGTTTCTCTCTTCCGGAGAAATCTATTAAGGAGCGTTGATGAGAACCGGGATTAGTTCGGATAGCGGGTACCTGGTTCTCATTATAAAGTAGGGTGGTTCCTGTGAGGACTTTAGTTGGTAGAATCGGTCTTTCGAGTTCGAGAGAGTCCAACATAACGGTTCGGGTATCGATAAGGCGGATTTCACTTCACATAAAAAAAGGTTTCTATCTTTTAGGACTTCAGGCCATTAGACTGTCTTCCTTATTCTACGTCGGTGGATTTGCAAACTTAAATTGTGTTTGTTTATAGCGGCTAGTTAGTGACGGCTTTTAAAACATCTTACGGTAAATATTACGTTCAGGGGAGGCACCTTGGATAACCTTCACCTTGACATATATTGTCAAGGTCAGCTATCTGAGTAACCCCCAAGAGGTTTTAGAAAGGTTTCAGAAGGGAAAAAAGGTTTGTTCACAAAAAATATAGCAGTTACTTTAAATATTGAAGGCTAAACCGACTAATATGTTGTATGTGGAAATAGTGCAGGTAGTAAGAAAAAAAGCGATTTAAAACAATAGAACGATACTGGGAAGAGGATTATGATATTAAAAAGAAATAGTCAATCAGCATGAAAAATGAGAATTTTAATCAGTATTTAAGTTATATAATGGATACACAGTATTCATTATTTTAACGACAGCATCAATGCGTTTGTAAAAATTGTATATTCTTTTTAAATAAGAAATCTGCGATGCAATTTTTGAAATGATGATCACGTGTATGTCGGAGACCGATAGAAAAGGTTCTCCATTGAACCCGTCGGAGTTTGACCGGAGACGTTCTTCACCGATTCACTCATTTTTCCCACGAAAATCAAAGAACAAGGAAACAACGACCGCTACCGACCACCCTAATCCACGATCCCGTAACGTAACGGCGAGACACATCAACGAGCCCACGAGCCTGGCAGAATCTTCTTACACAATCTCACGTCTGCCATTTTCCGTTTCTGCCCACGACGATAGCTTTCCAAAAACTCAAATGCTCTGCACTGTAGCGTAGCCGAAACCTAATGGGAAACGATTTATTGCCCTTACGCTGGGAAATTCCTAAGACATGATCTGGCTTTCAGCTGTTCGACGGGAAATGCATAAACTAAATGCCTAAATTGTTATTTTAAAACTAAACTTAATCCTACGCAGACGTATAATTCCGAAAAAACAAAATAATTGTTTTGTACAATAGACAAGCGTTACGCGTCATTGCCAACGGGTTACGTCGCTGCCGTCACGTCCCGACATGTATATTATAACTGAATTAGAAGTATTAAACCATGTTGGTGTGGAGTAGGCATGGTAATCCGGCCGCTGCGCCGTAAGATAGCAGGGAACGTACGTGTGAAATAATAACAAATAATAATAAAATATTATTTCACGCGTACGTAGCCGATGTACATTAGAGTGGTCCTTAACTACATCTGCTGAAATTTTTTTGCGAGACGTTTTTCACCGCCCCTGTCATTGAGTAAGAAAATAATTCTTGCAAAAGATGAAGTTAATCGGATAAGAGAAATATGCCACATTAGGATGCTCCTTAGTTATACTTGGAGAAAATTTTTTATCGAGATACAATCCAAGCCACCGTCCAGGATTGTTCCTTTAGGTGAGAAAAAAATTCTGCAAAGTTTGAGATCGATCGGATAAAAGGATCATGTGAAAATTTTAAAATTCACCTCAACTATGGAACATGGCACATCGTTGGATTTGTCTTTTTTTTCTGAATAGAAATATGGAAAAATTATATGACCTCCTTTAAATAAAAATAACGATGACCTTGAAATTTCGAAAATATGATTTCCAAAAATTTTTTTATATTGCCATTATATTTACCGTATTGAACAGTGCAATTTTCTCCTCTGACATTTTTTCGTAAAATCACAAATAACAGAGATATTTAAATGCCTACGTAAATGAATATATTCTACAGGATAGTAATAAGGAACTCTTTCTTATATTCTAAAGAAGTTATATGTAATATTTATATATTTTTCGCTAAGGTAGCTTTCTTTACATCAAGATATTGCTGGCGGTCATCTTTTACAATTTGTAATATCATTTGTCTTTCTTCCTCATTACGCGCTAACATTTGATTACAGTCCTGCATTAATTTAACAGCTCTTTCTGCCTCATCGTTAACAACTGGTAAAGCTTTAATTATATCTAAACCTATTTTATAAGATGGTTCATCTTGCCAAACTATAGGATCTTTTTCTAAAAATTCTGCCGATATACCGAATCTACTAAAAAGCTTCCGACTTTCGTCTCATATAAAATTTGAAATATTCTTCTGCATATGGTCAGCTACATCACTTGGTAGGAGGACAAACATGTTATGATAATCACCGCCACTAGTAGTGTTATTTAAAGCCTCGACCATTCGTTTCTTTGTTTCTATCGGAATTTCATTATCAAAGAACGATAACGCAGCATTTTCTGGTGTCAAATACCACAAGTATCTGCAAAATTTGTCTAACGTTACATGACTAATGTCTTTATCTATTTCCTTATATTTATATAAGGATTTAATAAAAGTAAAATCCTGCTGCGGAGCCCTCGTAGGGAGAGGAGCTTCTACCCATGCTTTTAAATATAAATTTGCAATAAATATACATATACCGCGAGTTCCATTTTCCTCCTCTTCGCTTAATTCGAATTCTTCGCGAAACAAAAATATTTTTAAACAATAAATGCCCTTCGCCATCCACCGAGCATGATGGAAAGCTCCGGGAGCTCGAAAACGGTACTTTGAAGAAGTATTACCTAAAAATACTAGCACGAGTTCAATAAATTCGCGATAGTCTTCCCGTGGATGATGCGTTTGCAGAGTCTGTTTTGCAAAATCTATCTAGCTGTGGTACATTTTTTATCTTTTGTTTGACAAATGGATCTTCTATCCCAGAGTGGAAGTTTAGAGTGGGCCATGCTTGCTGGAAGCGTTTAAAAATTGGGACTGTAGACTGCGACATCTTTTTCTCAAAAACCGATCTTAAAACTATTTCGTAAATATGGTGTCTGCACGGAAGATATAACAACTCCCGTCCGATTTCGTGCTCTAAAATTGCACACTCACATTTGAAGCGACCCATATTGGATGCTGTTGTATCACATGAAAGTGCTTGTATCTTGTCCCACATATGTCCCACTCCCGGAGTAGATCATGGACAGCAAGAGCTTAATCTCTTCCAGTAGAAGACGCAATTGTCGGAATTCCAAGTAACTGTTCATGTTCTCTACAAGTTATAACGACAGGTAACCTTTCCATCTTTTCTTTGTCGACTAGAGCAGGTAACATTTTACCATCCCAATGAACAGTAACTGCATCAATCTCATGTTGGGGAAAAGCTGCACGTAGCATTGACTGTGTTTCTCGCGCAAATGTGTTCGATAACGACGAATCGATGATTGACTTATGATCAAATCGTTAATGTCGTGACCAAGAGCTTGAGCAGTTGCTGTGATTATACGGACAGCATCGCGTTCACTAACTTTACACTTATCAAGTGTTGCGACAAGTTTTAGCGTAATAACCTGTTTTAAACCGCGTTTTCTCTTACGTTCGCTCGGACCAGGTTCTGTTGCATTGCAATCGCTCGCTGTTGAATTTGGTAATAAAGGAACTGTGATGGTCAAATATAAAAAGCACTTCACAAACACGAGGATCCGAGAAAGACAAGAAATAAGCTTTATTATTTATGGACGTACAGAAATGAAGACCGCCGCACTTGTACGATTCCCGATAAATACAATATTCGCGTGTCGTGTATACTGGTGAACTAAAATCTCGACACTCCGCAAAATCTAAACTCTGAGTCCGAATCCGTCAAATCTCAGTACTTGAATCCCCCTTCTGCTCCGGGGTCAGCTCTATTTAAAGTAAAATCAACTGGGCGGAGGTATCCGCTGACCGGGGAAAAATCATCCCTATTCGCTAGACGACTTGGGGGAGGAGGCTTTTCCTGATCCGTGGAAGGAGAAAGTCACTCCCTCAAGTCGTTTTTAATGGACTTCTAAAAAATACTTGTAATATGATCCCCGAAGCAGCGCGTTCATACTACCCTAAGTGGGTCCCTTAATTTATGGCCTCTCGACCTGGTGCAGGCCAAGGGTAGTGCCAATTGCTTGGATAGCCTGTACATGTGCTAGGACCCACTCTGTCCATTCAAGGCCCTCGCGTGTCCGGATTAGAGACTCTTGGTATTAATTTATGGCTCCTTTTCCCGAAGTCATTTTGGAACGGCGCAAAAAGGGAAAAAGCCTCTTCGTAAAATAAATACGCTAAACGTCGAGGGGCCATCTGTGCCGCTTATAAACGAACGTGCATTTCTTACACTCGCATTGCACTCCAGCACAGGATCCTCAGTACGTCGCCGATTTTCTTCGTCGTCGTCGGATGATGCAAAGTTGATTATTTCTTCTGATTCTAAAAAACTGTGAATAATATGAGTAAAGAGAAACAGATTTCGACAATTTTACTTAAAAACAAATCATTTCTGGAAAAACGTACCTTGCATAGCTGCTTGCGCTCGAACTTGACGTGATTCTTCTTTTGCTTGACGAAGTGCTTGTCTCTGTTCTTTTGCGTAAAGAACTCGATCTCCTCCAATCATCGATCCTGGTGATCGTGATGGATCGATGAAAGCAGTGATGATCAGCATGTGCGATATCGAAAAGATGATCCAATTGATCAAGAAACTGTTGTTCCCGTTGATCTTGTAGCTGCGATCGTCGTTTACAACTCCTTTGTAAGGCCTTCCACTCCTCATGTAAGGACTCTAATTTCTCGATGCAATGACAATTTCGGCGGACTGGTGTTCTTGCCTTTTCCCACATCACTTCCACTTCTTTCACAACAAGGTGTGCATTAGATCGAAGGTTCAAATTTTACTTTCCGCATATTGTAAAACAGAACTCTTAAAACTTGTCCTTTCGATGGCAACTTAGCGCCTGTAATCTGACTTTCGTCATATCGAACAGTCATAATAAGAACAGTTTTTCACGACTTCTACTCTCCATTGGGCTTCTGACTCTCTGATGTTCTACTGTTGGATTCCGGGTTTCGAAATCGAATGCAACACTTTATAGAAATCAAGAAGAGTTTTTCATTAAGTAACGTACACGGTGGCGAGGTAAAGTACAACAACATAACCTTCTGATCTTGAGTTCGCAAGGAAAATGCTCTCTACTATTTCGGCGGTATAGGGTTAAGTGTTCTTAGTAGATACTTCGTACACACGATATCTTTGTGTAAGGATTTTTATTTATAAGTGTACAGCACGTATATTAGACGGGGTCTCGAGTTGACTCTTAGTTGACAACTAACTTTGAGTCACGGTCGACCCGTCTTCTTATCCTAACTATCTCTGAAATAGTTTTACTTATTAACTTATTTTACTTAATAGTTGACAAAAGTACTTTGTAATGCAAAGTACAAGTTGATTTTGTTTATTGTTCAATGCTAATGTGGCTAAACTGTCACTTTAGGCTTCTTAAAGTCTTGTTTCAGTACAGGTATAAATAAAATGTAATACATGGAAATGTTTAAATATCTCTGTTATTTGTGATTATACGAAAAAATGTCAGAGGAAAAAATTGCACTGTTCAATACAGTAAATATAATGGCAAAATAAAAAAATTTTTTGGAAATCATTCTCGAAATTTCAAGGTCATCGTTATTTTTATTTAAAGGAGGTCATATAATCTTTCCATATTTCTATTCAGAAAAAAAGACAAATCCAACGAGTGCCATGTTCCATAGTTGAGGTGAATTTCAAAATTTTCATTTTAAAAGCTGCGCGTGATCCTTTTATCCGATCGATCCCAAACTTTGCACAAATTTTTTTCTCACCTAAAGGAACAATTCTGGAGGGTGGCTTGCATTGTATTTGTTGGTCAAAAATTAAAAAGCAGCCTAGTACACAGTGTTGCAACGATTCCTACTGTTAGTATCATGGGTACGTTCCAAAAATTGTTTCAAAGATACCTGGCGATTTCAAACAGTCCACAGAAATAGGCGGAATAAACAGCGAGGGATGATTCCGTTGCTGCTATCGAGATGAGACCCATCACGCTTACCAATACGAGGTGAATGCAAACCAAATTAATCTGCTGGCCTCCTTCATTGTAAAAGAATCCGAACATGCGTAGATAATGTAGTTGGAGTTTTGATTGCAATAAAGTTGGAATCAGTATTGTCACAATTATGTAGACGGCTACTCCATACGACACGACTAGAATTCGAAATGGTGTTTTTTAGTGTTGGTAAAACAGAAAATGATTTAGTTAATCGATTTCTGAAAAATGTATTTCTGTAACAAGACAGAATCACACAAAGAACTGTAGAATTTGCGGAGTAAAAAATGTCGATAATTACATGCCATTATATCAATTGGATATTTACTAGCACGAAAGTACTATATCTATAGTATTTATAAGAATTTTCTTTTTTTTCACATAATTCCGTGAAATCTCTTTTTCGACAGTGCTGTATGTGGTATTTTGTAGAAATCATAGATACACCTTTGTATCGCATATTTTTACCAAGATATGCATTGATTGTTCGTCTGGCACGCGCCACGTGTTTCATTAACATATCCATTTCGACGGGATTTTTTATTGCTTTGAAATCTTTTCCAAAACTTTCAAACACAGCTTTTATCTAAAGTTACATGAAAAACAACGTTATAGTTACGAAAGTTGGACTAAGCGGATATAATAATTACATTAATGTTTTTTCATTCGATGCAATAAAGACGAGAGTAACGTGCTTTCTCAACTTACTATTGGGATGTTCACCACAAAACCAACATATCGTAGAAAGTATAGAAACACCGGAAAGCTATACGATAACACTGTAACTATAGTGTTCACTGATATTTGTACAAAATTTAACGTCAATACCTGAAAAATATTTTGTGTCTTTAACAGTTTTAGACGAGTGATAGAATAATACTTTTTATGGAACAATCTGTACAGTTCGATTCCTTTAATAATAACACAAATTAATAGTTTGGAATGAGTGTTTCATAAAAAATTATTCCCTAGAGAATTGACTTTCGATATTGTATGGCACTGTTAAACAAATTGGTATAAATCAGAAAAGGGGACTTCTCACCGATTTTGATGGGCTTGAAATATGTTGTGAAAGTCACCATTGTCAACAACGTTTATACCTATACAGGGTGAGGCACCTCAAACAGGCCAACCGAATAAGTCGGTTGCTGTTGGTGATAGCAAAAAATGTGTCAGACGAAACTTGCGCGGATTCAAGGGTAGCATAATTCTATGTTAATAGTTTTTTTGTAAGTGGATGCGTGTAGGACATGTAAAGGTCAAATTCGTTTCTTATATGAGAATGATAGGTTAAACTTTATCTCACGCAACCAAAAAACTTTTCCTTTTTCTTATGTAATTCAGTCGATTTAGACGAAAAAATGCCAAAAATCAAGGTTTCAATCCTAGGAGATCGGTAGTTCAAAAGTTATGAGCGTTTAAAGTTAAGCGATATTTAGCGTTTTAGACAGGTAAAGGTATCGCCATGTTGGAATGTAGTGACCGTTGTGCGCCGCTTATCGAACGGAGCCACTAAATGGCAACACAAGCACGCGGCGATGTCAATAATGTAGATCAGGGCTCGGAATTATGTATTTTATAATTTTATTTCCCGTGTCGTTCCTAGTTTCCATAAGCGCCACGAATAGCCCCTATGATACGCGTCTGACCTGGTCGAGAACTGTGACCGCCACGGGGAGCGAGACGCGCGGCTGGGTCGAGGGGTATAGCCTTCAAAAATCGGCCATTGCGAGTAAATAATTCCGAGCCCTGACGTAGATCCGCAAGCGTAGTCGAACCGACCTAACGACTCTCTCTCTTCACCTCCCACATGAATCTAACTCTGACTAATCTCTTCGCGGCTCCGCTTATTGGACAATGTCTGAGTATCTGAAAATCGCTCAAGTTTAAACACTCATAACTTTTTAACTACTGATCTCCTAGGATTGAAACTTGGGTTTTTGGCATTTTCTCGCCAACCTCCACAGGATTACACAAAAGGAAAAAAGCAAAAGGCAAAAATTTATGGTTACGCAAGGTAAACTGTAGTCTTATTTCGCGCTAGAGCGATTTGTTTTCGATTTATTAACGAAAAACACGAACCAATCACAGCGCAGCAAATATCCGCTCGGTTACACCAACGCGAAGTGTAGCGTCAGCATCGCGCTATCGTTGAGTCGTGGAGTCACCCTTACCTCACCGACAATCACTTCACCGACAGGATTACCCGACACCGTATTTCACCAACACGTTTAGAGAAAAACAATGATTTCACCCACAGCGTGGGAAACCAAAAATTTGCATTAATGACTTTTTGTACAATGAATGCAGAAACAGGAGTAATCTATATTACTCCTTGGGGTAGGTTTGGGTTGGGTCTGGGTCGTTGATTGGTGGCATAGGCGAGGCGAGATCACTACTTGCCTAACCCCGCCCCGTCTGGCGCGGTTGTTCGGCCTGGTGTTTGTTTATTTGTTTTGTGTGTGTGTGTGTTTGTCCTTCATCGGGTGTATATAGACCGCGGGGGAGTAGGGGGGGAGGCAGTAAATGTAGTTGCAGGGGAGAGTGCCCGTCGCGTCCGAATGGGATTCCAGGCACTCGCCCTGTTAGCCTAGGGCAGGTCGTCGGGGTGAAATTAGTGGGCATATCTGGCCACCCGGCCGCCTTCTACAGGGCGCCCGAGGGTCCGGGGTGTCGCACATCTCCCCCCCCCCCCCCCCCCCCAGGGAGCCCCGGAAAAACTAAAACAGATTCCCCCCCCGTAAAGAAAACCCAAAAAAGGGCCTGGTTCGATGAAAACATTGTTGATAATCTAAACATAAAGGTGAATAAATACCATCGGTGAAATAGGGTGTCGGGAAAATCGTGTTGGTGAGGCAAGGGTAACCCGAGGCGTGAACAAGGGAAGGCGCAGAAATCGATTTTATCTCTCTGCGATCGTAGTTTCTGTAGGCATGGTAATTGTGCTGATTATTTTTTGTTAGAACCAAAGTCATGTTCATAATCACCACGTCAAAATGTGTAGAACGATACTGAGTTTATTTACGAAACATGTCGATTCCCAAGAATACCGCTTTGCTACCCGCCAAATTAATATTGGGCAGTCTTATCAAATCTGGTAGAGCCACTGAGTTTTCGTATGTTCTTTGGTTGACTTAGTTTTCACATAATGGTCCTGAATTGTACGACCTTGTCCCGAAACGAGAGACTTGGAACAAACGAATGTGCACTAGATCTCGAATAGGTCATCATGCACGATTGGCTATGTATGACAGATCTTGAATGTGCGATCTTGTGTGTTTAACTTATAAAGAGACAACGAGTCTTGGCGATTCCGTCTCGAAAGGTTCGACGGTATCGTCCTGAATCCTGTCTGCGTGTCGCTCGGTATCCCTCGAATTTTGGGTGTCTGTCCTATTGCCATAGATAAAAAGTGTGCCAATTAGCCTTTGTCGAATGGAGTATTTTCCCAATCATCCCATTCTTGAAGAATTGCACACGCCATTCCACGCTCCCTCAGCGGGCCTTGGGCTGGAAAGGGTGGGAGGTTGTGATGCTAGCCCGACCGCGGAGTCTCCATAGGCCCCGCAACTCATCCCAAATTCTCCAGATCAACCCTCAGTGTCTTCGAGTATCGTTACTCTCGGTTTGGGATAACCATTCGGAGTCTAATTTATGACATGACAAGCGCGACGCTGACGCTACGCTCCGCGTAGCCTGTCGCCGAGTGAGTGTCAGCCACACTCTGATTGGTTCGTCTTTTTCGTTAATAACTCCAAAATAAATCGCTCCAGCGCGAAATGGCAAAGGAAAATGGTGCTTATCAGGGTTCTTCATACTCTCTGAGACATCCTGTACATCGAAAGACTTTACATTGTGTCACTAAATGCTGAATTTAAATCGATTATGAGAATCCCATACGGCCGAAAACGTTAAAAATGCAATATCTATATACGTGTCTAACTACATGAAAAATAAATTGTGCTACTTAATGTATCAATCATTTTCGGAACCCAGGGCTCGGAATTATTTACTCGCGACGGCCGATTTTCGAAGGCTACGTCACCTCGACCCGGCCGCGCGTCTCGCTTCCCGTGGCGGTCATAGTTCTCCTAGGCGAGGAGCGAGATGCGCGGCCTTCGAAAATCGGCCGTCGCGAGTAAATAATTCTGAGCCCTGTCGTAACCGATCATGGCCGGAACCAGGTAAAAGCAATAAGTACCATATGTGCGAATATTGGCTGCGGTTATCTTGCTTTGTACATTGCTTGCAATTAGTAATAAAGACGGCGGTGTGGTGCCCGGAAGTCGCGATTAAGTAGTACGGCGAGGCAACAACCTCCGAAAGGTTGTATCAGCAAAAACAAATTGTAAGCATTACGGCGAGGTAACGATCTCCGAAATGTATCAGCAAAACAAATTGTAAGCGTTACGGCGAGGCAACGACCTCCGAAAGTTAACTCGGCAAAATATATAGTATAAAAACTCCGGACATCACCCCGCACGGCGGACAGAGACAGGACAGAGACAAGACAGAGACAAGACAGAAATCAGTACTAACTCAATAAAGTTCTATAAGCATATTCGCGTGGTTGATACCAGCCCTCTCCTGAAAATCCGCTCCTGGAGCAAGACTGTTCAGAACCCACATACAAACATTGTTAAAACCCGTCAAGGGCACAACGTTAAAAAATTGCTTTATTTGCTGTATATGCGGTTTTAAGAAAAAAATGTAGAAATATTATGAGTTTTTTGCATTATCTACATCGGCAAGAGAATTAATCCATGAAGCGGACAAACAGAGATATACCACGCATTTAATGTTTCAAAGATTTCTTGTTTTAATAAGGCCTCTGTGTTCGATACTATGTGATGATAATATGCCTAATAATTTAAGCACTGAAGAATGGAAATTTATAGACATAATAGTAAATATTCTATAGCCCATTAAAGAAGCAATTGATTTAATGTGCGGGGGAATATACCCCACATTCACGCATTATGTTCCCATGTACATTGGATTAAAGAATGTATATCTGACATACAATACGGAAAATGAATTAGCATCTGAACTGTGCCAACATGTACCGAATGAATTAAAAGTAAGTTTCGGGTAATAGTATATTTCAATGTCAAACTAGGGAAAAGTGATATCACGGAGCAATTTAAGAATTTACTTGGTAAATATTACTTTTATTTTTATTATTATTTATTTAGGGGAGGCACCTCGGATGACCTTGACTGTTCTCTCGAGGAAATGAATAGGTGATTAATTCAACTCACTGTGCCACTCTACTCAATATTTATTATTCCTGAGTACACTGATACATCCAATACACTACGCGCCTCCGACCATCAAGAGCGCTCAACCATGACTGCCGACAGGGAACACAGTCCCCCACCTGGCTGCGCGGCAAATCTCGCGCCGATCGGCAAACTTCGATCGTTCAAACAATGAGAGCCAGGTGGGGGCCGTGTCCCCCCCCTGACTACGCGGCAAACCTCGCGCTGATCGGCAAATCTCGATCGTGACCTTTTTTTGGCTTTGTTTTATCACGGCCATAAAGTTTCGGCTATTGAAAGTCATAAATTGAAACTATCAGCAATTCAAGTCAGGTATTCTCATTCATAAGCCCATGTCCAGCATCACCGCTTATATCACGGCCCCGCATTCCACGCGGAGGAAGCCCAACACGTGTATAACAATACGATGCGACATATGTCACAGAATACAGTAGAATACAGAACACAATAGAGACCGATATTTCTAATGAACTTTATAAATATAATAAATTTATACGTAGAACAACAATCGATTCTATCTACCGCTGCGGTCCGGTCTCGGCGGGAACATTGACCTTGACATATGTTGTCAAGGACAACATTCTGAACAACTTTTCTCTATACATCTACCCATCGCTCGGACTTATTTTCCGAGATAATTGCAAAAAACTATTGCCAGTACTAAATTAAATTTTCCGTATTCGTGCACGCTCCGTAACAACGTATGCCGACTCCGGCGCGGTGCGGCGTCTGTTTACTGTTTTTGTAAACACGTTGTGGAGATCAGAAAGAAAACAGGGTCTCACTCTGGTCATACATATATAAGATGAGCTTTTAATTTTGAGAGGCTACTCCTGGATTTTCGTATGCGTGGTCGGGCCCTCTCCGCCTCCTCCCACGACCTAACCACAACTCACTCTATTCGCATAATCTTTCCATTGTAGATGACATTCAGAATTTAGGTTTAGGTTTAGATCTGGATTAGGTTTTGGGGAGAAATATGGATAGCAAGTCTTCGGAACTGCACCAATTTTCGGTTCAAAAGGTGCTAGAAAGGGTTAGCGCTGGGCTATAAATAAAGAATAAAAGGAAGTTTGAGTTAATTCTACAAGAGTGGAACAATCTACAAATTCTGAGAGTGAGTTGTGGTTAGGTCGTAGGAGGGAGCGGAGAGAGCCGGCCCGACCACGCATAGAAAAATTCAGGAGTACTCTCAAAATTGAAAGCTCATCTTATATACAGGGTGTTCGACTACGGGTGGGAGTCACCCTCCCGAGTGACCTTCAGAAGGTTTTAGCCGTCGCTCGTTTTTTGTTAAAAAGTTATTAACAAAATAATTTTCATCAATATACTACTTATGTTAGCCATTTCAATAGATTTCCAACACTCGTTAGGCCCAAGTTAAGCTTGGATTAGATATTTTCAAGGTCTGGGTTAGGTCGGAGTTAGATTTGTATTTGGGGATCTGGGGGTCGGAGCCCCCCAGTCACCAGTGGGAATAAAATACTGCAATATTTTTTATCAATTTTAACAACTTCAAAATGAGAATTTTATTCAGTATTTAAATGGTCTAATGGATACATGGAATTCATTATTTCGAAAAAAGCATCTATGCGTTCATCAAAATTGTACACCGTTTTAAATACAAATTCAGCGATATAATTAGTGTAATGATAGTCACGTATGCCGTAGCGAGGAATGCTTGCTCTCAGGTCCTTCCACAATCTTCCAATATTTTGTGTATGAACTCCAGTTTGAGGATCAACAAGATTAGTCGAATTCACTGGTCGGTTCACTGTTTTATGTGTATAATTTTCATTGGTCAGATCATTATATGCACGCCAATTGTCCGTATGAATGATTGAACTGACAACAATATGTTTTCGGTTTGGTACTGGCAAAACAAAGACTTTTTTGGTGTTACGCTCAATATCACCAAGAACCCATTGTCCGCGTAATGTGCGTCCTCTGTTATATTTTCTTTTGCCTATTTTAGCCTCGTCTACTTCAAGAATTTTTCCCGGCCCACCAATTGGCTCTTGTTTAGTTAAAATCCATTGTTGAAATAAATAAAATTAATTTAACGAACAAACGAATACCATTACTTAAGATCAAATATAAATGAATTACATAAAATGGTATCTATGGTATACACTACTTACTTCTCGACAGAAGTTTGTCCAATCAACTACATCTCTATGAGTTGATTCTAATTCATTTATTATACATAGCTGTCGTGGTGGTTGTAACAATAGGAAATAGACAATGAAACGGCATATTTTTCCGATATTAATAACTGTTAATACTGTGAATTTTCACGTATAGTATAAATACGATATATTCACTAGTGTAAGAAAAAACTTCGTTCAATCTGTATTCCTTTAAATTCGATCGAGAACTAAGTCAGAATCAGTGATGCCAGAAGGAGGAACCGAGGAACTTTCTCCTCCGGCGACTCGCTCCCCACTCTGACGCACCATCGTCGCCACGCTGCTTCTACTGCGCACTGCGCACGCGTGTGACTCACACGGACAGACTGGAGGTGCGTTTGTGTGTAGCGCGTGCGCAATAGAAGCAGCATGGCGACGACGGTGCGTCAGAGTAGGGGGCGAGCCGCCGGGGAGGAGAAAGTTCCTCGGTTCCTCCTTCTGGTATCACTGGTCAGAATCACATTTTCGGAAAAAATTACTTTGTTGCCGAAAAAGTGACCGGCGACCGATGACGCTACACACTACAAACGATGAAAAAAAGAAGGATCGGGCTGACGATCGATACGAGTGCCGACAATACAATCATATTCATCTATTTATTTAAATTCATGGATTATTTGGAAACATGATACACGGGGTTTATTTACGGAAACTCGTATTAACCGGATTAACCGGGTTACTTGGATTATAGCTTCTTTATCTAACCCGGTTTGTCGGGTTATTCTACGGTTCCGAGGAACCGAACCCGGTTAGGGTTAGGATTCCTATCCCTGCTTCAAAGTATCCATATAGAATTGCAAGTTTGTCTCTTGTACACGAAAGAAATTAAAGAAAATAATGTAGACATGTATTGATTTTAGTCGGACAAAATGATAACACATTATTAAAAAATACAATTTGTTTGAACAGAAATATTTTGTTGAATTCCAAATTAATATTTAGTAAAACCATCTTTTCGTTGAATGATCACCCATCCGCGTGCTGATCACGTCCCGCGTCGTTTAACTTCGGTGATCGGAACGTGGAAGTTTCAAATGATAGCAATACTCATACGGAACGACTTGTGGGGTTATGCGAACGGGACGATTGCTAAACCAGAGGCGACGGACGCGAACATCCCCGCCGCGAACGAATGGACGAGAAACGACGGCAAGGCCATGTCCGATCTTATTTTGGATATCAGCCGGAGCGAACTGAAATAAATTAAAAATTGCGAGACGTCGCACCAAATATGGCTGAAACTGCAAACTATTCATCAATCAACGGGAGCGGCCAGAAAAGCCACGCTGTTGAAGAAGCTTACACTACAAAGGATAGCGGACAATAGTGATGTGCGTGAGCACTTGAATAATTTTTTTGATACCGTCGATAAATTATCCGACATGGACGTAAACGCCCATCCCAATTTGTTAGCAATCATGTTGTTATATAGTTTACCCGCCAGTTTCGAGAATTTTTGATGTGCTATCGAGTCGCGCGATCAATTGCCGGACCCTGAGGACCTGCGTATAAAAATTATAGAGGAGAACGACGCGCGAAAGAGCGAAATACGTGCGGCGTCGTCCTCGTCGGACGCCATGTTTGCGAAGACAAAGTGAATCTATTATTCGATGCTACAAGTGTAACCGAGTGGGTCATACCGCGAACGAATGCTACGCGAGAGCGAACAATAGAGAAGTGTGCTGAAAAAATGTGTGTCTAAACACCACCGTCGCGTCACGTGTCGACTTGATCAATCGCGATCGAAAAGGCGATCGAAAATGGTGTCTCGATAGTGGCGCTACATCGCACTTGTGTCACGAACTAGATAATTTCAGCGAAGTGGGTAATACAGGTCGCGCTGTTTTGAACCTAGCCTACAATTCGTCAACCGAAGTTACTGCTACGAAAGAAAGAATATTTTTCTAGATAACGCATTGCACGTACCCGATCTCAGAACAAATTTATAACCTATAAAGGGCTAGAAGTTCATTTTAAAAATGATAGGGCACTTGTATCAAACGCGAACGGCGATGTGAAACTTTGCGCGGAGCGAATTGGCTATTATATATGCGAGTAGCATGCAGATACATGCAACGCCGCGAATGTATCGAAACTTGACGACGCGCTCGAATTATGGCACCGGCGAATGGGCAGCGTAAATGTAAAAGATATTCTAAACGCTAGGCGGAACGGATTAATACTCGGAATTCAACACGGAGAAATAAATCGCGAATTAAATTGTAACGTTTGTACGGCGGGAAAAATGACGCAAAGCCCATTTCCCAAGAAGTCGAACAGGTCGACAAATGTATTAGATTTAATTCACACGGACTTATGTGGGACCATGCATGTCGAATCACTCGGTCGTGCGAAATATTTTATAGAATTTATCAATGATAAATGTAGGTGATGCGAAGTACGTATTTTGAACGCCAAATCAGATGCATTGAAGGTGACAATCGAATACATTGCGTTCGTTGGAAAGCAAAAGGGAACGAGCGTTAAATGTCTACAATCCGATAACGGAAAAGAATTCACTAGTTGCGAATTCGAAAATTATCTGAAGAAGAACGGAATAACTCGAAGACTGACCATCCCATACAACCCAGAACAAAACGGAGTGACCGAACGAAGAAATCGAACGCTTGTAGAGATGGCCAGATGTCTAATGATGGAATTCGGTCTCCCACCTTCATTCTGGGTAAGTATTTAATCTTTTTAACTCACTTCTCATCAACGAATTTTTTAACTTCTGGTGATACCTTATTTTTTTATTTTTATCATCAGAAGTTAAAAAATTCGTTGATGAGAAGTAAGTTAAAAAGATTAAATACTTACCTTACTTCCTGTGTAAATGAAAATATAATTATGGAAAATAAATAACTAATTTAAATTACATTACAGTCACACATACCTTACAAGGAGTGCCAGCGAAAATTCAATTCACCGAAAAAATGATTACATTAGTTTTGTTCACAAAATTCGATTTTTTGCAAAATCCTGAGGTTGTAGACAAATTTTGAAATTAGATGTGAAATCAGCGTGAAAAAATCTACGGGAAATGATGTATAACATGTTAACACAAAATTTCTTCCACGTATTAGAAAACCCACAATTTTCTTGAAATTGTGCAAGTCTAACGAATTTTTTCAAGGTTAAAAAACGTTCATACCATAATCTCCCTATCTTTCCCATATTCTACAAAGTTTCAGCTTTAATTTTTAAAAAATTTCATCGCTCTATCTCATTTCTATCGAAAGTTCTTTGATTTTATCAAAGATTTCGTCCAAATTGCCCACTGTACGCCGTACGAGGTATGGACTGGGAACGGGAACATACCCGACGTTAATCATTTTCGAGTTTTTGGCAGCCGTGTATATTTTCTAAACAGAGAGCCAGGAAGAGGAAAATTTGATCCTCGCGGAAAGAAAGGTATATTTCTAGGATACGCCGAGGAATGCTCGGAATACGCTAGGAAACGCTTTCGAATCTGGTCGACAGACGACAGGAAAGTTATCATCAGCAGGGACGTCAAATTCGTCGATGAAGCGTCACAACACAGAAGCAACTTTGAAAATTTCGCTCCTGATGAACCAGATGTCGAGGACGAAGAAGCGTCCACAACCCATCACATGGATATCGAATTGCATAATAATATCGACTCGAATAATATCGAACCAAGTACACCTGAAATTCAACGTCAAGAGAACGTTCAGGGTCTTCGAAGAAGAGGTCGCGGCAGACCTGCCCTAGTCAGAACGGGCATGAGAGGAAGACCACGGCGATTATTCCGCACAGTAATAGAAGATGCGAACGCCGTCGAAGAAGAACAAGTGCATCTCGCCCAAGTTCCTATGAAGCAGGCTCTAACCAACCCTGAGGCCAATGAATGGAGCAAAGCCATCCATGACGAGATGAAGTCGATCATCAAAAATAATACATGGACACTGGTCGGTCGCCCCGAAAATGAAAAGGTCATAGGAAGTCGCATGGTGCTCCGAAATAAATTCAGATTCGACGGCACATTGGAAAGGCACAAAGCGCATTTTGTGGCGCAAGGCTTCAGTCAACAACCGGGCGTCCATTTTTCAGAAACATTTGCACCAGTGACTCGGATCGGAACCATCCGACTGATGACGTCGTTAGCAGCTGCATACAAAATGCAAATCAGGCAATTCGACGTCAAAACAGCTTACTTGAACGGAGAACTTGAAGAAAAGTTATATATGGAGCCTCCGAAGAATTTACTGAAATTTAATGAAATTTTGCAGAGAATAGCTGAGAACGAACAAGAAAGCAGTATTGGTCTTAGAGCGAAAAAGATGTTGTCCGATCTCAAGAAGCGCAACAGAGTGTGTCTCTTAAAGAAAGCCTTATATGGCCTAAGACAGGCCAGAAGAAGCTGGCACGTCAAGATCGACCAAATATTGAGAGGTTGCGGGATAACTCCAACTAACTCAGACCCGTGCCTATACCACGTCAACACAGGAGAAAACGTGTTGATGGTAGCTGTCTACGTGGATGACATTTTGGTCGCGTCGCGTGACCGGGAAGCGATCATCACAATTGGACATCAGCTCTCGAAGAATGTCGACATAAAGGACATAGAGAATGCAGCTATTGTTTGGGTATCGAATTCACGCAATGCAAAGATCGTATAGCTATGCACCAAAGAGGGTACATCAGCGATTTATTGAGCAGATTCGGAATGACCGAATCAAAGCCGGTGGCCACACCAATTCAGGCGAATCTGAAGTTGGGGAAGAGC